>CAUYQU010083841.1:0-13677 GCA_963574635.1 Cheracebus regulus | reverse complement strand
TGTTCCTTTTTCTCCACATCCTCTCCAGCATCTGTTGTCTCCAGATTTTTTAATGATCGCCATTCTAACTGGCATGAGATGGTATCTCAATGTGGTTTTGATTTGCATTTCTCTAATGACTAGTGGTGATAAGCATTGTTCCATGTTTGTTGGCCTCATAAATGTCTTCTTTGGAAAAGTGTCTGTTCGTATCCTTCATCCACTTTTGAATGGGTTCATTTGTTTTTTTCTTGGCTCATGGTTAGGAAGAATCAATATTGTGAAAATGGCCATACTGCACAAAGTAATTTATAGATTCAATGCTATTCACATCAAGCTACCATTGACCTTCTTCACAGAACTGGAAAAACCCACTTTAAGCTTAATATGGAACCAAAAGAGAGCCCGCATAGCCAAGACAATCCTAAGCAAAAAGAACAAAGCTGGAGGCATCACACTACCTGACTTCAAACTATACTACAAGTCTGCAGTAATCAAAACAGCATTGTACTAGTACCAAAACAGAGATATAGACAAGTGGAACAGAACAGAGGCCTCAGAAGCAATGCCACACATCTACAACCATCTGATCTTTGACAAACCTGACAAAAGCAAGCAATGGGGAAAGGAGTCCCTGTTTAATAAATGGTGTTGGGAAAACTGGCTAGCTATGTGCAGAAAGGTGAAACTGGGCCCCTTCCTTACACCTTACACTAAAATTAACTCCAGATGGATTAAATATTTAAACATAAGACCTAACATCATAAAAATACTAGAAGAAAACCTAGGCAATACCATTCAGGACATAGTCATAAGCAAGGACTTCATGACTAAAACACCAAAAGCAATGGCAACAAAATCCAAAATAGACAAATGGGATCTAATTAAACTTAAGAGTTTCTGCACAGCAAAAGAAATAATCATTAGAGTGGACCAGCAACCAACAGAATGGGAAAAAAATTTTTGTAATCTACCCATCTGACAAAGGGCTAATACCCAGAATCTACAAAGAAGTGAAGCAGATTTACAAGGAAAAAGCTTTATCTACTTCTATGTTAACTTGTAACTTTCAAAACTCTTTCTAATTTGGTCCCATGAGTTTATCTAATCTTATTCCTTTCTATAGTACAGATGATAAATATTTATAAAATAGCGACTTTGTGTGAAACACTAAGGAGATTAGAAATTAATAGTGTCTATATTAGCCTTTGTCCCTGGAAATTTTTCAATCAAACTGAAATTGGTATCCTTCTAATCTTCTGACCAGGTGTCTAACCTTAAGTTCCCAGAGATTCTTCTTGCCTAAAGTCTCATGGTACTTACGTCTTTATTTGTCTATGCTGTGATTTTTATAAGTTTTTAGCAATGAGACCTAATTTTGAAACAATTTTCATGGAACTCTAATGTATTACACAGATGGGAATGTTGTTGACTACAGAAGTGTGATGCTTGAATCCCACCATCTGTGACCTTTCTCGCCAATCCAAGTCATCTCTGCAAACCTTAAAATTTGATGAACATAATTGAAAAGCCACTGTAATATAACATCTCCTATTGGTATCCAATTTCATAGTTCCTCATCTTAACCACTTCAAAAAAGTCTTCAGAATCTCCTCCACTAATATACTGATTGGGGTTCAAAACACTCTTTTTAATCATGTTGTTCCTAACTCACAAACACAGAACACTGGCTACCAACATACACTATAATAATTATGTGCATAAAGCATTCTGTTAAGTCCATGAATGGAAGCAAATTTAAGAGAGAACCATGAATGTTAATGGTTATGATTCTTTGTTTATATCATTTCTATCATCACCAAGTTCACCCCTTATCACCTTGTCACTCATAAACATCTCCTTAAACCATATTTAATCTCCAAACAATAACAAGGTTATAATTCCATCGAACATCCACCTCTAGTGTGTACAACCAAAAATGCATAAAACCTTTCCCCAAAAGAGGAGGCTAAGTCCTTGAATGATGTTTATTCTTCTCCCTAATATCCTATAATTTAAATACTAAGATATAAAATTAGCAATACTTAAATACTATGATAAAAGTGAATACATTTTATGTTTCATGATAAGGAAATAAGAGAGGAAATAAAGATATTTACTTAATACAAACACACACAAATATATTTGTAACAAACTAAGGAGGAAATACTCATGAAAATTGGAATCATCATTCCTGTAACTGGTCACATGGTCATGCATGATATTTATAATCACCTTCTTCCACTACCTATTCTGTTTTCCCTTTACCTTCAACAAGCACCTCTGCTGATTGCCACACTTTACCTGCTAAGGTAAACCAAATCTTCATTCCTGAAGTGTCTGGGCCATTAGGAGTTCTACTTGAATTGGGCTATTGTACTTTTTCATCTCCTGTATTCCAGACATACTCTTCCTTACTTCCACTGCTGGGTAGTAGTCCAATTTGCCCTTGGTAGTCAGGATCAGTCACCTCAGCCAGCACAGCAACTCCCTTCTTTGCCTGTAGATTCAGAGAAAATGAGTAGTGCAAAGTGGCCAGGTGGCAGTCTTAATTTCCAGTGCAATGAAATCATTGTTGTGTCTCCAGATGGAAGCATTTCTCCCTCTGGAACTAAGACCTCTAGGCCAGCAGAGGTTAAGCTGATGGAAATGGGAAACAAAAATGTTGCTAGTGGGTCACTATTGGCAATAGTGAGTGGTGCCACTCCCATTTCCATGACTTGATTCTTGGAGACATGAATCTTAGCTATGAGAGAAACAGCAGCATCTATTGGATGCTGAGTAGAGGCCTTCTGGAAAACCTTTCTTCAGCTCTGCAAGGTATTGCCACCTAGCTGGCACTGTAAGAAAGTCTTCAAAAGTCCATTTCACCATTATATCGGCTGCTTTAGGATGGTAGAGAACATGGTTAACAGGAGTGAATTTCATGAGTCTCAGCCCACTGCCACACTTCTTTTGCTATAAAGTGAATTTCTAAATCAGAAGCAATGCTGTGTGGAAACCACGACAGTGTGTAAAGCATTCTATAAGTCCATGGATGGAAGCAAATTTGTATCTAAAGTAAGTGCTATTCCAGTAAGAACAAAAGGCTGTTCCTTCCTTGGTGGAAGTGGTCCAGTGTAATCAACCTGCCACCAAGGAGCTGGCTGATGACCTTGGGAAATGGCTTCAAACCAGGGGCTCGGTGTTTGCTGCTGGGAGATTGGGCTCTCAGTCGGGGCTATAGCCCGGTCAGCCTTGATGAGTGGAAGTCCACATTGCTGAGCCCGTGTATAACTTGCATCTCTGCCACTATGGCCACTTTGTTCATGAGCCCACTGGGCAATGACAGGGGCGGCTAGGGGAAGAGACTGAGTGGTATCCATAGAAAAGGTCATCCTATCCACTTGATTATTCAGATTCTCTGCTGAGGTCACCCATTGGTGAACATTCACATGTGACGCAAATATCTTCACATTTCTTGCCCATTCAGAAAGGCTTATCCATATAACCTCTTTTCCATATTTTCTTGTCACCAATTTTCAAATCATGTTCCTTTCCATCTCTGATCAACCAGACCATTGGCCACAGGGAATGAATCTGTATATAATCACATCTGGACATTTCTCTTTCTAAGCAAAGGGAACAAACGGATGCATTGCTTGAAGTTCAGACTAAGAGGATTTCTTTTCGTGAGCGTCCTTCAGGAATATCCCAGGAAAGGGCCGTAGATCTGTAGCTGTTCAGTTTGGTGTGGTGCCTGCATATTGTGCAGAATCATCTATAAACCTAGCCTAGTCTTCTTTTTCTCTGTTAACTAATTGTGAGGAATTCACTATGAGGCCATGGGTGCAGGCTGGGAGCGAGAAGGCAGTGTAGGAGGAGTAGGGAACATGGGCATTTGGTCCACTTCTTCATGTAACTTATGCCTTCAGAGTCCATTCAACTCGATCACATATATACCACTTCCAATTGATGATGCAGTGCTACTGTGCACACCCAACTTTATAACTTGGTGGGTCAGATAACATCCAGTTTGTGATAGGCAGTTCAGGTTACATGGTCACTTGGTTACCCATAGTCAAGTATTCAGTTTCCAGTAAGGCCCAGTAGCAGGCCAAGTAAGTCCCAACCTTGCTATACTGAAGGAAATTTAAAGTGGGCCAAGGATTGGAGATTTACATCCCCAGCCCCAGGCCATCCAGGTTGGATATGTAATTTGGGAGGCACCGTATTGGCCCTCCTTAAAGATATAGTAAGTTGGCTGGGTGCAGTGGCTCACGCCTATAATCCCAGCACTTTGGGAGGCTGATGCAGATGGATCACTTGAGGCCAGGAGTTCGAGACCGGTCTGGCCATCATGGTGAAACTCTGTCCCTTGAAAAAATACAAAAAAAAATAAGCCAGGTGTGGGATCACTTGAACCTGGGAGGCAGAGGTTGCAGTGAGCAGAGAATGCACCACTGCACTGTAGCCTGGGTGACAGAACGAGACTCTGTCTCAAATAATAATAATATTATATATATATATACATGGTGAGCAAGTTTCATCAAAGCACCCATTACAGAAAAGATACAACCCTTTAATGGCTACATTAGTACTTGATTAGTCCCAACATGCAATGGATGATCCAAAATATGATTCATTAGTGCACTCTCTGTGCTCAAAACCATCCTAAAACTGGACCCCTACCCCCTGTTCAAGAGGGGATTCTTGGGGAGACTCCTCATATGAGGATTGACAAGTTGGTTTCACCACGATGCTGTGAGTGCCCAAGGGCTATAGATATTTTTGTGTTTTTTCATATACACATTTACAGGATGGATGAAGGCATACCCTACCACAAATGGCCCATAGTTTACTTAAAGAGATAATCCCCTGGTATGGACTCTCTTTGATATTAATAGTGACAACAGCACAACATTTGTCTCTCAGGTAGTACAGGAAGTGTCTCAGATCCTATACATTGAATAGAAACTTTACATAGCATGGTAGCCACAATCCACAGGAAAGACTGAAAAATATATGTATCATACTATATAAAGAACAATTGCTAAGATGTGCCAAGAAACCAGTTTAACTTGGGACAAGTTACTGCCCTCTGCCCTGCTGAGAATTCAGATTGCTCTCTAAAGTAGGCTCCAATTGAGCCCTTTTGAAATTAAATTGCCAAATTAAAAAGTAACCTTTGTTCAAGAGTTAGCTTCTGACAGGTTGGCCTTCCCCATGGACATGCGACTTCACCCTTTCCAGGACAGAAAGCAAGTCCTACTCAAGACTTGGAGGGGAACTGGACTGGATCATCAACTAGCCCCTCAATGGGTAGGAACCTATGAGGTCCTCTTGACCACTCATTTATCAAGTTGGCTGGGGTTAAACTGTGGGTACATTATACCCACAGATAAAGGTTGCCCCTCCCCAGCTCAATTTATGAGGCCATCAACCTAAATGGACCTGTGAACCAACTGAAAACTTGAAGCTGCTATTTAAGAAAAACTTTGCAAATAAGTAAAGCCTTCTATTATTTAATTATAAGATTCTTGCTAATCCCCATAATAATATATGGGCTTATAGTGTCTCCTGAAACCACTCTTTTCCTACAATGGGCACAGCATCATATACAGATAGCCTACAACAGGAAGCTTGTGGGATTTATGGGCTGCTACCTACATCTAGCATTTCTGGATTACCTTGGTGGGTCTCACCTCTACAAGGAAATGACTGAGTACAATTACAAAGCTTAATGAAAAACTATTTACAAGAAAATGAGGTCTCTGGTGTTCTAACATAGAATATAAGGTTATGGCCTGTCATTAATGTAACCCTCCAAAACCCAGGTCAAAGAAAACCTTTTACTATAAATCAGACTATTCAACAAACTTCTGAATATGCTGCTCCTGTCCTGAATGAGATTCACTTGGCTACCTCCAAAGTTTTGGCTATTAACAGTCACTATACTGAGGAAGGTTTCTATTTCGTTTGGAATGATTTCCTTTGGATGACACCCACCACCAGCTACTTAAATCAAATTAACACCTTATGTTAGGAACAAAAAAATAATAATAACTCTTATGACCATTGCCCAAATATTACTAGGAATATGGGTTGGATGCCCCCACAACAATGTCAACATAATCTAGTGCTACAACAAACTGACTGGTCCCCACTGATTGGACACAGAAGCTAGGAATTCAATGACTAGCCCCAGATGGAACTTAATGGCTATGTGACACTGATCTTTGGTCCTGACTACCTTATTTGATGGATAAAATGGTGCACCTTGGGTTTCCCCTGGGTCGTTTCATTTGGAAAACACAGATAGACAGCCTACAGGTTTCCAGTATGTGTTGTACCAATGGGCGAGGTTGGTTTCCACTATTACCATCTCCTATCCATTTCTGTTCCCCAAGTTAGTTTAGAAAACGTTATCTGTCATACCAGGACCCTAACAAGATATATACAGCATACGCTAAAGGATGCATTCAGAGGCATCTCTTTAGTGATCTTTGAAATGACCATGATGAGAAAGGCAGTCTTGCAGAACTGCATGACCCTCAATGTCCTCACAGCTACACAAAGGGGAACTTATGCCATAATCAAAACAAAGGTCTTACATACATCCCAGACAATACAGGAACTTTTAAAGATATTCACAACAAATTGATGCCATGTCCAACCTGATGTTGCTAAACCAATAGTTATCTTCTTGTTGCAAGTCAATACTCTCTTGGTGGAAAAAAATAATTCTAGCTTTTATTATAGGAATAGGCATACTCCTTTGTTGTGGATTATATTGGTGATGCACTATATAAATAAGATTTCAAAATCATGTCTCTCAGAAGATCCTAACACCTTGTTCAATGATACTGCAAAGAATTGCTTCTGTAAGCCCCAGAACCCATGAATATTTTCAACTGTAGGTAAATAAGTGCCATTCCCTGGACCCCTAGCAATGCCCCTTACCAGCAGGAAATAGTTATAATGAGTCAACACACCAATTCCTCAAGATTGAAAAATGGAACAGTGATATTGAGGATGTTATAACCGAGCCCTTATTTTAAGTATCAGGTTGTTTTACTTATTCTCCTTTTTCTTTGTTCTTTTCCTCATCCATATATGCTTGCTGGTACATAACCACTTCTGTAGAGAGTAATCAATAGCAATTGATTAACATTATATCCTGAACCTGGACCTGCCCTCAAGATTGATGAACCTGTTTCTATTTTAAAGAATAATGATCCTTGAGTCATACAGACTTCCTTCATGGCATCCAAAAGTTTGATTGGGACTGATGAGATCTAGTGTTCAAGGGGCACAAACAAGTTTGATGATCGAGGGATCCCACTTCCCGCATTCCTACCTTATTCATAAAATCCTTCAATTATGTTCAAAGGCAGATCAGATTTGAGAGACTGTCTCTTCTGCCCTCTTGCTTTAGATAAATCAAATAAACCTTCCTTTGCTCCTAAGCACTGATGTGTCAGGGTTTGGCTTACTGTACATTGAATATATAAACCTAAATTTTGGGACTTGATGACAGAAACTACTTGCTATTGCCACAAATAGCTATAAATTAACCTAACAATACTGCACCACACAAGATAATTCCTATAGATTAACAATATATAGGCAATCACTAACCAATATTATTTCCTTAAACCAAAGAGAATTGCTGACAAGCAATTTAATATCAGCCCACTCTCTGTCCCCCTTTTTGCCTTTAAAAATCTGCTTGTACATTGGCAACCAAAGCAAAAATGTACAAATGCGATCACATCAAGTTAAAAAGCTTCTCCACAGCAAAGGAAACAATCAACAAAGTGAAAAGACAACTTATAGAATGGGGAAAAAACATCTGCAAACTACCTATCTGACAAGGGATTAATAAATTTGTATGTTCTTCATCACAAGAATGTATGTTTATGAAAATAGCAGTTAATTGTGAGCCACCATTCAGACCTCAGATAAGGCTCAAAGTATGGATTTGCAACCTACTTGCAATAACTCTGAAACTGCCTTGCTGCCCACACCCTCTCTTTACCAGAGTCTACAGTCCGAACATTGAGACAAATGACCTATATAATTTGACTGCCAAGGGTTACGAGAAATTGGCAATATTTTTCCTCTTAAAAATTCATATTGCACTCTTATGTCTTTGGAGGATACCCTTGTTCCCTCTATCATTTCTGTGATCAATCCATACCTTAGAGGATGTAAAATAAGATGTGACATGTTTATGGACAGCAAGCCCCACCACCAAGATGTCTGCTGCTCACCTTCCTTCTATGGCTCTATTAGTCCATTCTCACACTGCTTAAAGGCACTATCTGAGACTAGGTAATTTATAAACAAAAGAGGTTTGATTGACTTACAGTTCTGCATAGCTTGGGAGGCCCCAGGAAACTTACATTCATGGCATAAGCTGAGGGGGAAGCAAGGCACATCTTACACGCAGCAGGACAGAGAGAGAGTGCAGAGAAAACTGCCACTTTTAAAACCATCAGATCTCATAAGAACTCCCTCACTGTCATGAGAACAGCATGGGGGAAACTGCCCCCATGGGCCAATGACTCCCACCTGGTCCCTCCCTCAACATGTGGGGATTAATATTTCTGGGCCCCTGGCCCTCCAAAATATCATGTCCTTCTCACATTGCAAAACAAATCGTGCCTTCCCAATGGTCCACCAAAGTCTTAAGTGTTTCCAGCATTTATTCAAAAGTCCAAGACAGAAGAAGTCTCATATGAGACAAGGCAAGTTACCTTTGCCTATGAGCCTGTAAAATCAAAAGCAAGCTAGTTACTTCCAAGATACAATCGGGGTACAGGGATTGGGTAAATTTTCCCATTCCAAGTGGAAAAAAATTGGCCAAAACAAAGAGGCCAGAGGCCCCATGCAAGTCTGAAACCTGGCAAGGCAGTCATTGTTAAAGCTCCAAAATCTCCTTTTACACCATATCTCACATTGAGAGCATGCTGATGCAACAGGTGGGCTTCCACGGCCTTGGGCAGCTCTGCTACTGTGGCTCTGCAGGGTGCAGCTCTGTGGCTACTTTCACAGGCTGGCATTGAGTGCCTACAGCTTTTCCAGGTGCACGGTGGAAGCTGATCATGGATCTACCCTTCTGAGGTCTGGATGATGATGGCTCTCCTCTCACAGCTCCACTAGGCAGTGCCCCAGTGGGGACTCTGTGTGCAGGCTCCAAACCCGCATTTCCCCTTTGTATTGCCCCAGTAGTTTCTCCATGAGAGATACACCTTTGCAGCAGACTTCTGCCTGGACATCCAGTCATTTCCGTATATCCTCTGAAGTTTAGGCAGAGGCTGCCAAAGCTCAACTCTTGCCTTCTGTGCTCCCACAGGCCCAACACCACATGGTAGCCGCCAAGGCTTGCACTGTCTGAAGCAACTCCCTGAGCTGTACCTTGGCCCCTTTTAGCCACATGCAGGACACAATGCCCTGAAGCTGCACAGAGCAACAGGGCCCTGGGCCTGGATCATGAAAGCATTTTTCCCTCTTAGGCCTCTGGGCCTGTAATGGGAGGGGCTGCCATGAAGATCCCCGACATGCACTGGAGACATTTTCCCCATTGTCTTGGGTATTAACATGTGGCTCCTTGTTACATATGCAAATTTGTACAGTCAGCTTGAATTTCTCCCCAGAAAATGGGTTTTTGTTTTTTACCTCAGCCTGGACTTAATTGTCCATATCACTATCAGGATGTTGGCCAAGACCATTCAACAAGTCTCTAGGAAGTTCCAAACTTTCTGACATCTTTCTGTCATCTTCTGAGCCCTTCAGAGTGTTCTAACCTCTGCCTGTTACCCAGTTCCAAAGTTGCTTCCACATTTCAGGATATCTTTATAGCAGTACCTCACTCTGTCTGTACCAGTAATCTGTATTAGTCCATTATCGTGTTGCTGTAAAGATACTACCTGAGACTGAGTAATTTATAAATAAAAGAGGTTTAATTGACTGACAGTTTTGCATTGCTGAGAAAGCCTCAGGAAAGTTACAATCATGGTCGAAGGCAAAGGGGAAGCAGGGCATATCTTACATGCAGCAGGAAAGAAAGAAAGTTCAAGTGAATTTTCCTGAACTTTTAAGAAAAAGTTAATGTGTCACTTTTAAAACCATGACATCTTGTGAGAACCTCCTAGCATGAGACTAGTACTGGGGGAACTGCTCCCATCCTCAGTATCACGAGAACAGCATGGGAGAAACTGCTCCCATGATCCAATTGCTCCCACCATGTCTGCCCCTCAACATGTGAGGATTACAGTTTGCGATTAGATTTGGGTGGGGACACAAAGCCAAATCATATCACTGCTCTTCCACACTCTTCATTGGATAAAATGGGTGATTTGACAAACAGTAAAGAGACATTGGGGCCACTGCTAGACTAGAACTCTCCATGAGAGAGTCACAGTCTCCTACCACAAGTGACAGAGTCATCCACTTGAAATCCTTCTAGAATAAAACATGCAATGAAGGTAGTTAAGTTTGAAGCACACAAACCCAGTCATAAAATAACTATCAGGAGAGCATTTAGGATCATCAGTGATTCCCATTGCTCTGTATGCTAGTTTCTGGATGAAATGAAGCTGATTCTCTTCTTGAACATTAAATTGTCTTTCATATCACACCTGCCCTGCACCAACTGACTCAAAAATTCAGTGTGGAGACTTACAGATCGCATATGAGAATTGCTGGTCTACATAAGCCAAAGAGGTGTCTGTTAACCAGTAAACAATTATTTGGGATTTATGTGCAGCAAATTGGTAAGAGATGGAGGAAGGAAGACCATCTTCATGAGAAGTCACATAATTAGAGTGAAGTTGGAAATAATCAGACACAGATAGCACCAGTTATTCAGAAAACTGGCCAAGGAACAAGAGTTTGGGAGAAGGACTAGGATGGTAGATAAAACGTATTTTAATCCTACCAGGAAAGTCAATCCAAGCACCAGCTGTACTACTACGGTGACATGCTGTTACCCCATTGCACAAGGATGGGAGACCAACGCTTTATAAAGAAATGCCACCTAAAATGCAGACACACAGTATTTAAATCAAGACAATCCTAAAGTGGGGGTCAGCCCATCAGAGAAGAGATATAAAGCCTAAACTCCTCATCCCATCTATGAAGAGAGGCACAGCAGCCTCCTGAGAAAAAGCTTTGTTCTATCTCATACTATCGCCTCACATTTTAAAAACCAATTTACTTAAACTAATTTCCTAGGAGAAATTGAACAAGGAGTATTTGCTCTGTGAAGTTACATAGGAGAAACTTGACCTTGCCAGAGGAAAGTGCTGTCCCAGGAACACCTGGCACAAGAGAGAGGTAGTTTGTGTTGCTATGGAATCATAGCAGCTATTTTCTGCTTCTCTCTACATGTATTTGTTCTCACTAAAGCAGAGAACAGCCATGAGAAATTATATGACCCAGTGACCTAATTACACCACATTTCATTGAAAACGTGCTGGTGGTTCCACAGTTACAGTTGAGTATCAGCCCTGAGATTGAATTCTGTTTTGGTATCATCTTGGGCAAGGGCTTTATATTTAGGATCACAGATTCCTCATGGGCACAATAACAAAAACAATTCCTACTTCACAAAATTGTGAGCATTCCCAAGAATGTTGGCAATCATCTAGTCTGGTTAGGACTCATTAAATCATCTACTTCTCTGGTGATAGAGCTGAGACTGGCTTCCTGGGTACCTTGATTAACCAGTGCTCACTGTGGCCATGCTCCTCAACCATGGGCCTCACACAGAGCATTGATGCACCATGCTGCCCCAAGGCATTTCACGTTTGTAGTTGGGAGTTGACACCACTTCCATTTCCACAGATACCTCCAACAATTTGTTCCTTTGCTTTCCTAGCCCACTTTTGTTGCTTCTTCCTCACTATATTCCTTTCCAAAGGAGAAGAATGGAATGTGCTAAGTGCCGGCATGGTGTGCGGTGTGGGAGATACAGATAGACATGAGATCCTCCTAACTCTGCAGACCTCACAGCTCAGTAGGGAAGACTGAATGGTACTATCTGTGGTATCACCTGCTTAGCCTCCCACCACCATTCCTGGAACTAGCATTCCCCTTTTCTGGGGAACTGCTCCACACAAACACAGACTCCAGGTTTGTGGTTCCAGGAGAGCTTTATGTCACTACATGTCCTGCCTTCCTCACCACACCTGACTGGCTCTGGGGTCAGATAGTTGTGATCTCTGCTCTAGTGCTTTGTGTTCCTGGCTTAAGGTTAGGCACCCAAGGACCAGCCTGATTTTATTCCGGGAGATTGAGGCAAAAGGAAAATCTTTTTCCTTGATCCTCAAGTGTCCCATGAGGGATTTTTCTTTTTTTCTTTTCCTTTTGGAGACCGAGTCTCTCACTCCTGACATACAGGCTAGAATGCAGTGGTGGGATCATGGCTCACTGCAGGCTCGACTTCCTTGGCTCAGGCAATTGTCCCACCTCAGTTTTCTGAGTAGCTGGGACTACAAATGTGTGGCACCATGCCTATAGTTTTTGAAAAAAGTTTTTTTTTTTTTTTGTAGACGATAGTGGGTTTTGCCATGTTGCCCAGGCTGGACTTGAACTCCTGGACTCCAGTAATCTGCCTGACTTGGCCTCCCAAAGTTCTGAGATTACAGAGGTAAGCTGCCAACCCTGGCCAATGAGAGATTTTAAATTTCACTCTTCAGAAGGAATAAAAGAAGGATATATATACACACACACATATTTGGTGCATTAAGCAAAAGGAAGAAAGTGTAATGACCCTGAACTATGTAAACCTCTCCTTTTTTGAGAAAAAGTTTAGATAGTTTAGGGTCATTACACTTCCCACTGAGAGGGTGTGTTCTAGATTGCACTCCAGTGCCATAAGCGTACAGGGCCCTGCGGGTACAGCCTGTGGTTATCTAGCATTTTGTTTGAATAGCTAATTTGATTAGTCAGGAGAGGCTGTCTTCTGTAACAAATGTTCCAAATTTCTTGTAGCTTTTAAAGTAAATTTTTATTTTTTGTTTTTATCAAGGTCCAGTGCAGGTTGGTGCTGACAGTGATGAGGGGACAGTCTACATATGTTATCCAAAGTTCCAGGCTACTTCTCCACAGTGGACATATCATACTTTAGGGTCTGTTCATCTTCTTCACTCTAGACATGGATTGCACAGGGTGTGTCCTATAAACTAGGCCTTATTCAGGCATATATCAGTTATTTTCATATTCCAGTAGCCAGAAATCAGTACATGACCTTATCAAATCACAAAAGTAGCTCAAAAAACATGGTTACTTTGTGGACCAAGATGAAAACAAATAAGCTTTGATGAAGTCAATCCGCCTTAGTGAGTTTGCCACTGGAAGATTTGAAAAGAACTAGCAAGTTCTTTTGCTACAGACCTAAGCTTGTTCTTCAGTGAGCTGAGTCCTGTGTATACTAATTGGTTTTAAATTTAGCAAGGAAGATATGGGGATTAGTTACTGAGTACCCAAAAACTGTGAATATAGAGGACTTTTCGGGGTAAGTTTAAAAAACTTCACGCTGGTGTTGAAGCTTTGATCCTCAAACATATGTGAAATCACATTCCCAATAATGTGGAGGAATCTCTCCTGCAGAGAGAATTAAGCTTCCGGTTACAGCAGGCATGGATGAACATTTAAAGGAAAGCTGACATCCACCTAGAAGATAGATCCACTAAAGTCTTCCAATGCCAG
>CAUYQU010083835.1:0-12806 GCA_963574635.1 Cheracebus regulus | reverse complement strand
ATGAACCTGGAAACCATCATTCTCAGCAAACTGACACAAGAACACAAAATCAAACACCACATGTTCTCACTCATAGGTGGATGTTGAACAATGAGAACACATGGACACAGGGAGGGGAGCACTACACACTGGGGTCTGTTGGGGGGAAATAGGGGAGGGACAGTGCGGGGTGGGGAGTTGGGGGGAGATAGCATGGGGAGAAATGTCAGATATAGGTGAAGGGGAGGAAGGCAACAAATCACGCTGCCACGTGTGTACCTATGCAACAATATTGCATGTTCTTCACATGTACCCCAAAACCTAAAATGCAATAAAAAATAAAAAAGAAAAAAAAAGAAAAGAATGTCTTCGTATGGCATCCTTTTTGTCTTGACTCGATAAATATAAGTTAATGACAAATAGCAAGGTGTCAGACAAAGAATAAAATTCATAAGATAGTCAAGGAGAAATAGTACAAATTCTGTTTCACTGATGAAAAATAATGACTCTCACTTCATCAATGAATAGAGACTCCCTTTCTCCTTTCACGTCTCTAAGCTTGAAAAGCAAGTCCAAGTGAGAATTTTCAGGTGTAATCTCTTGAACACACATTATTTAAAGGCAAAGATCTTTGTCAATTGTGTACAGTGGTGTATTCTATGTGCCTGGATGAGTTCCTGTTATGTAGTTGGCTCTCAATAAGTTTGTTGCATGACTAGATAAATATGCTGAATGAACAGATAAGTAAAAGTCACCATCAGCTGAATTTATATGGCACCTCTCTCTTCATACTCACCAGTGACCTCAGCCTCCTGCGTTCTCAATTTCATGTTTGGGGAAAAGAGAGATCAAGAACAAGAGACAGAGAGAGAGAGAATGAACTTTTTGAATAGGCCAGCAGGCTCTGTGTGGTTGTATCCAGTGATGAAAAGAGGACTACTGGATTAAAATTTTGGAGAGCTGAATTGAAACCATGGCTGTGCCACTAGATACTTGTACAATTTTGAGCAAATCATTTAAACTCTCTGGACCATGTTATGTCATCGGGGAAATGAAATAGATGATTGCTTAAATCCCTTCCAACTCTGCCATTTAATGATTATATGAGACTGGATTTGGAGGAGAGGATTAGGGAAGCAGAAAGAAGGCCCAGAGCATGACATGGGAGAGCAGAGAGTTCAGAGAAAATGAGGAGGATATTAAAGGGGATCTGGGAATTAGGGCAGCGAGGAAAAAGTAGAAATGTCATTGCAGTTAGATGCAGAAGGCTTCTCACTACTGGGCGTGTCTGTGAATTTAAGTACGCCGTTCATTCAGTCAATATTTGTTGAAAATGTATGTGCTGCCCTTGAATTGGATTGGAAGGACAGGTAGGAATGTGCCAGGAGTTTACAATCTAAGAAAATACTGGGATAATGCTGCATACCCGAAAGTTTAAAGTACAGTTTGCCCTTGACCAACATGGATTTTAATTGCACAGGTTCACTTAATGATGGATTTTTTTTTTCAACCAAATGCAAGAGTGCCAGCTGTTGGTATAGGCAAGACGCAGCAGGGGTTAACAAAGCCCCGATTTATAGCATTTGCCTATTTCTTTGGTATAAACACTCCCAACATGGTTGATTTCAGGCTATGTATGTGACATCACTGAAGGTGACATTAAAAATAGATGCTCAGCAACAGCAGGTGAACCAGTACAAGCAGGCTCTACATATAGTGTTAGAGGAGTGAGCCTCAGGTTCAACAGAACCACCTCCTTCTCAGCTAGACAGTGGGATGAAAGCAAAGGCCATGGTTCATCCCCAAAAGAAAAACAAACAAAGAAGGACATTTACTCAGCATTGTGAATAGAGAATATTGCCAGAAAAGCAATAATTTTTCTCATAATAAGGATATTTATACCTTTTGTTTCAGCTGATAAAGAAGGCCTCAAAAGTCTCTTCGTTATGAATAATGATAAGGAGATGCCATTAGTTTCTTCAAAGCCTGTGTGTACCTTTCTAAATATGCACCTCGGAAACAGTTATTATCCACTGCTCCATATCCTTAGTCTCAATACAACTCAGTCTGCAAGTTCTATGAATGTTGCCATTTTTTCTTCTCCTGGTTTCTTCTTACTGCCCAAATTCTCATTTGAGATCTTATTATTATTTGTCAGACTCTCTGTAATGGCCACATAACTGATGCATCTAATTTAATCACACATATACAACTTTCAAATTAATCCTCTAGTCCCAATTATGTTGTCAGGGACAGAAAGATAGACCACTGATATTTCTTACCACAATAGCCAAAAGAATATGTTATTGCAAGCAACAGAATTGCGCTTGGGCTAACTCAAGGCAAAAGTAAGTTTATTGAAAGGATATTGGATTGCTCCAAAATTCAGAAGTAAGGCTAAGAATCCAAACCAGGGACATGAGCAGGAAGCAAGTGAGACTGAAAACATTTAAAGGTAGGACTGGCTAATGCCACTGCCTTCAAGTAATTGCTTTGGAAGCTGAGCTATTACCCCTCTGCCATCACTATGAATCATCTCTGATACTCCCTATGTCAGTCCTCCAAAATTAAAAGTGCTGGTTGGAGCATACTGTTTCCAATCACAAGTCATATTTCCACTTCAAAGTCACATTAAGTTACTCTATCGTATCTAATTTCCACAACATGCATCTCTGGATGATAGCCATTCTGATTCTCATTTTATCAGAATTAAGCTTGAAAATTCTGCAACATTTGGGCCAACTTATAACATTAAGCAGCAACAATAAACCCTCTATGTATACTTTCATGGTGTAATAGAGAGAGAGGAAATAGAAAGGAAATTAATCAAAATATATAAATTCATGCAAGTTATAAAGAGTAGAAAAATGCTTAGTGGTTAATTGCCTACTAAGTAAGTTTCTTATTCTTTAACACACCTACTGACTTGTCTATCTTTGTCTATAAAATGATCCTTTCAAACAGGATCCTTTGTCTTTCTCAAGTATCCCTTCATCTCCATGATTTTAGTCCTACCACTTCTCTGGCTGAGAAAGCATAGCTCTTTATCTCCTCTTGGGTAAATCCTTCTCCAGTTTCAGGGGCAGAGCAAAAGCTGCCTCCTTCATGAACTTATCCTTAATCCTCCCCACAGGAAACCATGCTCTGAGATTGTCTTAACCTTAACTTTGCAGTTCTTCTATAGTATATCTTAGAAGATATTGTTGATATCTGTAGCTTGTTCTCTGTTATTTTTAGTTCCTCCACATTGAAAAATCTACATTGTCATTTTTTTTTGATTTGGCAAGAATGAGTGATCTTTAGCTTCAAAGTTAAGAAAAATGTAAAATAAATTTCAAGTCAATATATAACATAGAGTAGGTATCCATTACATATAATATAGGAATCACAGATAAATTATTTAAAACTTGGTTTTAATACAAGTGTCATTTTTATGATTTCTGGTTTAGTTAGTGATTCATAAGGCCTTATTTTAAAATGGAGAGTGATAAATGCATAAAAGTCAAAAGGAAATGATTACTAGTCAATCCTGATTCACTTATTGGATTATAGAATATTATTAGGTTTTAAATCTATTATTGTGGGTCATAAAGTCCTTACTGTTTGTCAAAAGATGGGTTAATTCCTTTTTACTCCTCGAAGGGATATTAGATTTGAAGGCAAAAACACTAGAGCCAGAAAATGGCATTAAATGCTAATGCAAGGCAGGCTTAAGGGAGCTAAACCTGGATTCCCTGCTTGACAGCCTTTGGAGGAGTCTGCCTGTTATTCTAGGAGGTGGTTTTTACTTGGTTGCCTGCTGATCATCAGGCTGGAAGGAATTTTGTTGAATTAGGGGGAAGAAGTCCAAATGACAGCCATGGAAAAATCACTCTCAGTGTGACTATTTCATTAACGTGAATTTCACAAGTGTCTCATACAGAACCCAAAGATAAAACACAAATCGCTGTCCCAACACTCTGTCTTAAAGATGAAGGCTTTTACATGAAGAATGACATTGGCCACATAAACACATATGCATTAAAATGTATGTAATATAAAATATGTATATATATACTATATATATAAAATAAAACATGGCATGATAACTCAGTAATTTTGTTACCATGTGGAAACAATAATCAATTCCTAAATTCCTGGTCACTTGGAAGTTATGACCTTTGCTGACTCTTATTTTCACTCAAAAAAGCTCAGCATCCAAATGTTTTACCAGGCCAAGTGTGTCAGATTCTGTGGGCTTTTCACAGCCAGGGTCAATCTGGCCTAGTTTTGTTCTCTTGGGCTAAGAGAGTCTACTTTTCTTACGATTTTCCTGATTCCCTGGAACACATATGTTGTTTGCTGGAAAGCATCCAGACTTTATAAGAACAAGTTCGTTTGTTGCCTAAGAAATAGAAGAAAGCAACACTGCTTTGCTTAATAGTCTAAGTTTTAAGAATATATATATATATATATATTTCAAATAGAAAAACAAGGGACTTTCCCAGAATGACCAGTATTTTTTGCAGTAGCATCTTATTGACGTGTAAGAATATTTTACCCAGAAAGGACTAGTTGCTCTTTTTAGAAATAGTTGAAAATGGGGATCTCGTCGGGATTAATGGTTCACCAAAGAGTGATTGTGTATACATATATGACTCTTCATTTTTCACCAATGTAAAGTTGCTCAAAATAGAAAACATGGGGTTAGGGAAATAACCAGGTTTTGGTAAAAATAAATAAATAAACAATCCAAAGATGTGACAAGGCCAGATGTGGTAGCTCATGTTTGTAATCCCAGCACTTTGGAAAGCTGAGCTGGGTAGAACACCTGAGGTCAGGTGTTTGAGACCAGCCTAGTCAACAAGGTAGAGCCCTGTCTCTACTAAAAATATAAAAATTGGCTAAATGTGGTGACATGCCTATAATTTCAGCTACTTGAGAAGCTGAGACAGGAGAATCACTTGAACCCAGCAAGTGGAGGTTGCAGTGAGCCGAGATCGTGCCACTGCATTCCAGGCTGGGAGACTGAGAAGAAAAGAAAAAAGAAAAGAAAAGAGGGGAGGAGAGGAGAGGAGAAGGAAAGGAAAGAAGGAAGGAAGGAAGGACAGAGAGAGAAAAAAAGAAAAAGAAAAGAGGTGACAAGCTGATGGCTGTGTTTTTTCACAGAATACATGATTAACCAATTTAAAGACCAGTCCAAGAACGAAAATATCTAAACTTTGTGGTTTGCCCTTCCTTCTCCTTCTGATGGTAATGTAACTTACGTTATGCTGGTGAGATGTGCACCCCATGGGTTTCCATGTATACATCTTTTAGCATAAATCTTAGTACTTGAGCCAGCCTGTTCTGACCAACAGGCTCCAAGAACATGTGTTATATAATGGGACAAGATAACTCAACACAATTTAATCTAATCACTTTTAGTTGTTTCTATTAGGAAGGCAGAAATTAGTCTAAACCTCTGTATTTTAGGAAATAATGATATAACCCTATACAATGCTCTAAACTTTAGGTTAAGCTGCTCATTTACATTCCTGAAAAGTTACTCTTCCATTAAACATAGCTATATTTGTCTTTGTCTTTAGTGCCAGTCACTGTTAACTGAAAGGTATGCTATCACAGCCACTTGCTGTATCTGGTTGGAACACACAGTCATTGAGATCTATCTGGAAGGTCTCTGATAGACAACAGTAGACTGATACCTGACTCTTGGGTGGTCTTCTCTAATGCCCATCTCACTAAATAATTTGTCTTTCATTTGACCTTTCTAAGACAGGTAGAACAGATGTTCTCAAAGTGTATATGAAATGTAACACTCTTCCTTCACAGATTGTCTAAAACGCCTAGAATTTTTAAATTGTGTATATTTATGATGTGTGATGAGAGATGGCTTCTCACTCTCCATTCTCAGCCTCTTATACTAAGAGAAATATCTGACTGTTAATTGGTGCCAAAGCACCTGTGCATAATTTCTGTAAGTAACAGCTTTCCACTCATAAGACCGATGATGACTTTCTCCTTCTCGGCCTTACACCAACTAGCCAAGAATATAATGCACATTCTATCATATGAAATATTCACTATTTCCTCTGCAATTTTAGGGTTTTATGAGGAAGGACGTGAGCATAGGTGAGTCTGAATCAGTGTCAGTGTGTTGAATACCAACTAAAAACAGTAGACTTAACCCTGTAAGGTGTTGGAGAAGCATTTTTAAGCAGACTTCTTCCTTTGGGAAATGTGTGCTGGAAGCAATGTGAATGTTGAATAAAAGAGGAATGTATTTAATAATATTGGGCCTAAAGTTAGAAGTCAAGAGTTGAGGATTTGGGGGATGCTTTAGCTGTTAAATAAACCTGCAGGAAATATGGGCTAGAGGTATCAGTGAGCAACAGCATTAAGTTAGGCCAAGTACACAACCTCGTCCAACATTGCATATAATTGAGGCCACACTAACACAGATATGTCAGACTGGAAACTATAGCACCATCTGGAAATGATTAAACAGGAATGAATCTGTAATCCACAGGGGTCTCTTTGGGTTCCAGGCCTCATGGCAGGAAAGAAATGACCAGCAACCACCTCCCTTTTTATATTTTTAATATATTTTCCACTTTTACATATGTTTTAGATTGGGCATTATATGAAGGCAGCAAATTCATCATTTATGCAATTTCAATCATTTGCAGTGGTATCACTATTTTTGGTTAGGGAGAAATTCTCTATAATCCTAGCAAATATGGATGTTGGATAAAAGTGATAAATCTTTTGGGGCCTCTTAAGACATTCTGTTTCTTCAGATCTTATTTTCTTTCAAGTCTGCAGCCTCTGTATGTGCTGGGGAGAAAAGGAAGGACTCTGATAATAAGGTTTTCACTCCTCCACCTCAATCTCTTGTTTTCTCTGAAGGACTTTGCCTGTCATCCACTGCCCAGCTGTCTTTTCCAAAGCTCCTCTGTTATTAGTGTGTAGCTTCCTGCTTTCAGATAACCTGCCTCTAGGTTTGGACATGTTTGTACAAATCACATATACATACGTAAGTATATTTATGTTTGCATTAAGTTTGAATTTTTCCAGCTCTCTCCTATATTGATTTTAGCTTTGGCTTTGAATAGCTGCAGTTATTCACTTTGAAAATAATTATCACTTTCTACTTGGCATGTCTTCTCAGATGCTTGTCAGTTTCCACATTGGATGTAAGTTCTGGAAAGTTCTCTGTTTTCTTCCCTGGTTTTTTTTTTTTGACTCTGAGTCTCACTCTGTCACCCAGGCTGGAGTGCGGTGAAATGATCTCAGTTTACTGCAACCTCCACCTCCAGGGTTCAAGCAATTATCCTGCCTCAGCCTCCTGAGTAGCTGGGATTACCGGCGCATGCTACCACGCCCAGCTAATTGTTTTATTTTTAGTAGAGAAGGGATTTCACCGTGTTGTCTAGGCAGGTCTCAAACTCCTGACCTTATGATCCGCCTGCCTTGGCCTCTCAAAGTGCTGGGATTACAGGTGTGAGCAGCTGTGCCCAGCCTTCTTCACTCTTGTCTCTCTGTCAGACTTTTGACTTTTTGGTCATGGCCAGATGAGCCTTCCTCATTCCTTATCCTACACACAGTCCAGGCATGCCAGGACTCCCTGAGTCTTTAGTCAAATAGAGGTCATGTTTCATCTTTCTAGGAATATTTAAGCTATTAAATATATGCAAATGGAATAAGATCAAGTTATTCTTTTCTCTGTCCCCTCTACAGAGGATGATTTATTAAACTAAAAAAGCAACTAATATTTGTATACTTTATGAAGGACTCTTATGGAGACATAAGCATAAAGTTATAATTCACCATAACCTTAAAACAAGAGTACTTGTATTGCAGCTACAAAATTATAATAGTTCTCCCCCACCATAGTTTTTTGTAATCTTTTTGAATGCTGTTAATGAAATGCCAGCCAGAGACAATTGCCTATTTGTAACAGGTGTGTTATATTTTACAATGAGTGTTTTTACTGTCTATATCACTGAGTATGACAATATTTGGCAACAACATAATTTCTGCCCTTTAAAATTGAAGTTCTATGTGCATATCATTTTTCTTGCAAAACACAATTTTTCTTTTCTCTAAACATATTAATCATAAAGATAAAAATCCATCAGATTATCCTTGGGCATTTTAGTCTTTTATGGAACTTGTATGAAATTCATGAGAACATTTCATTGAATTTCACTCTAAATTATCAGTGTGAAGTAATTTTTATTGCTATAAGAAATATGCTTCTATTGCTGTGCAAACGTTAAATGAACATTGGAACTTAACATTTTGTGGAAGGACAAAGAAGCACCCACAGTGTCAGAGATTAGAACTGTCTGCATAGCACAAAGTGAAGTGGAGAATGGTAATCAGAGAGATGTCTTGGTTACTGGGAATGTTGAAGTTCCTAAATGCCAGTTCCTAAATCCCTTATCCTAGGTGGGTTTTTTTTTTTCTTAAATATTTTCCTTTTTTCTCTTATAGGATGTAGTAGAAGACAAAAATGGCAGGTTTATTCCATAAACACACACACACACACACACACACATACACACACACACACACACACACACACACACATACACACACACACACACACACACACACACACACACACACACATTTATATACAACATCATTTGCAAAAGTCCTCTAAGTAAAATCACATAAAACTTCAGAAGCAATTGGTGAAGACCTGTAGGATGTGTATGAAATGAATGACAGAGTTCTTTACTGAATTATAAATTCAAATATATTAGAAAATTTATTTTTTAAAGAGCTTTCCAGTTTCTATTTTGTTAATGTACTCTTTGATTACTTTTGATTTAGTCCATGGAAATAACCAGTGAATGCATTCTTTAGTTAATCCATTTTGCTTATCTAATTCCATATTAATTGCCAAGAAAAGTAAATTTACTATTTAAACCATTAATGTATGTGAGAAATATTTGATTGAACATGTACCTCATGCCATTTACTCTGACATTAGAATGTCAGTGTGTTGTCAAAGAGAGGTTAAAACTTGTCCAATATGATTTGGAATGTCCAAACTCTATTTGAAGTCACAATTTTGAGCAAAACATGAGTAAAGACCTGGTGAAGATGCTTTTGTAGTGATGCAATTGCAGTTTCCTGATGGCACAAATATAGCTTTGATTGTGAGATTTTCTGTTGTTTCAGAATCGTTTTCCCCAAAACTAATTTGTATACTAATCCCATAAATTCTAAGGCAACATTTCTTATTTATTTAGAGACAGAGTTTCACTCTGTCACCTAGGCTAGAGTGCAATGCACAATCTTGGCTCACTGCAACCTCCACCTCCTGGGTTCAAGCGATTGTCTCACCTCAGCCTCCCAAGTAGCTCGTGTCACAGGCACATGCCACCATGCCTGGCTGATTTTTGTATTTTTAATAGAGATGGAGTTTCACCATGTTGGCCAGGCTGGTTTTGAACTGCTGACCTCAAGTCATCTGCCTGTCTTGGCCTCCCAAAGTACAGGATTACAGGCATGAGCTACCACCCCTGGCCTAAAGCAACATTTCTTAGCCTGTTTTCTGCTGAAACCCACACTAGCTGATGTTTATGTGCTGTCATATTACTTGTGCAATAAAGATAAGAGAGAAATCGTACATATTGAATGATGTACAATTTCAGGGTAAGGTAAATATTTGATTGTACATTTTAAGTATTGGATTACTGCATATTAAAAGGGATTTGGAGGAATTAAAAAATTGAAATTTTAAGAGAAAAGTATCAAATATGATGTGCAGACTGAAACATAGGTTCTAAGGTATATTGGTACAAGATAGATAGCTCAATACCAATATTGGTATTTATGTATACCAATATTAGTTTATATAGATAAAGTATGTATGTGTGTGTGTATATGTGTGTGTGTGTGTATATATATATGTATATTCCATATACATATATATATATGGCTGTATATATAGCTGTGAATCCACACCCTTGTTCCTTACTGAAGGAAGCGTATTTGGTGGTGTACAAGTGGGAGTAACTTGATTGCTGGTACAGCCTTGAATCAGCTCCAATATACAAAGAATAAATAAATTGCAAACAATGGCGTGAGATACACTTTACTGCTGATTCCAACACACTTGAAATTTGAGATCCTCCTTTTCAGAAACACTCTCTAAAACATATAAACTAAGCTTTCATATAAGTCTCTTTGTTCTCACTCCAGCATTAGGTCTGTATAATACCCCCAATCAGATGTAGCTTGAAAAATGTTGACTTAACAAAACATTAATAAACACCCATAAGATATATAATGAATCATCTTGTCAAAATTAATCAACATTTTTTTTGGAATGTATTTTCTTATCTGTTTCTCTCCATCACAGTCACCATTTCTGAGTGCCCCTCTATGTTTCTTTTGTACTTGCCTTCATCCTTTCTGATGGTACTATTTGGGGTATACACAAATGACAAATGACACTATCAACCCAGCATGTGCCATTTTCATTTGCTTTTCTGATCTTAGTTTTATTTTTGCCCTGAGCATGTTTGGCTCTTCCACGCAGTAACTCACTCATGTAATGAACAACAACATGAACTTCCATGGAAGCTATCTACTGTCGGGACTGACCTGACAGCATTTCCCTTGCATGGTCACCAGCCTTGCACCTCCATGCCATTGATTTCAAGCAATGTGACTAAGCTGCTCACTGGGCGTAGTAAGAAATGGATCAATGTGCTTGACCAAGGCACAGTACTTTTATCAGAGTGTTATGCATTTAAATTGCTGTATTGCTACATTCTCAAGTAAATTTGGAGAAATTAGAACATAGAAAATTTAAGAGAAAATAATCAAACATGAGGTATAGGTTACAATGTAGGTTCTAAGGAATATTGGTGATAATATACATATATGAATATATATGTGGTGAGATACCCATAGATCTTTCTATCTGTAGATCTATAGATAGATATCTCACCACCAATATTGTTTTTATGTATCAATATCAATATTAGTACGTGTATATATATATGGTGTGTGTGCCTGTGTTTGTGTGTGTGTGTGTGTGTGTGTTTGTGTATGTGTATACTTTATATTCTACAACAGTTTTAGGTTCACAGCAGAATTGAGAAGAAAATGTCCCATGTACCCCTTGCCCCCACCCTGATAGTCTTCCCTGCTATTTACATTCTGCACCAGAATGGTACATTTGTTACAGTCAGTGAGATGAGCTTACTTTGGCACATTGCCACTCAAAGTCCATAGTATACATGGAGTTTCACTCTGGGTGTTGAAAGTTCTGTGGATTTTGACAAACATGTAATGACATGTATCCACAATTATAATATTACACATCCAATTGGTTTCACTGTCATAAAAATTCCCTGTGCTCTACTTCTTTGTTCCTCCTTGCCTTACCTCCCATCCCATAATTCCTGGCAGATCCTTTTCCTGCCTCCATAATTTTGCCTTTTCTAGAGTGTCATGTAGTCGAAATCAGACAGCATGTAGCCTTTTCAGATTGGTTCTTTTCCTTAGTAACATGCATTTAAGGTAGTGCTGAGATTTTTCAGAGTATTAAAAAGAGAACCATGAATGTTGTTCTTGTTTTACAGAGTTAAAGGAATTGTATATTATGATCAGCTCCAATATATAAATGATAACGCAACTGCAAACTGCAACATAAGATACACTGTATGGTTGATTACAACACACTTGAAATTTGTAATCCTCCTATAATAATTAGGGAAACCCATGGATGAGACCCAAGAATAAATCTGTCAACATTAATGTTTTAGAAAAAACTCTTTAACAGTGGCCACGCTTCTCTTTTCTTTTGTTTTTTCTTGTCTTTTCTTTTTACCAAGACAAAGTTTTGCTCTCGTGCCCAAGCTGGAGTGCAGTGGCACTATCTCAGCTCACTGCAACCTTCACTTCCTGGGTTCAAGTGATTCTCTTGCCTCAGCTTCCTGAGTTGGTGGGATTACATGCTTGTACCACCAGGCCAGGCTAATTTTTGTATTTTTAGTAGAGATGGGGTTTCACCATGTTGGCCAGGCTGGTCTTGAACACCTGACCTCAGATGATCTGCCCACCTCGGCCTCTCAAAATGTTGGGATTACAGGCGTGAGCCACCACGCTTGGTCAGCCACACTTCTTAAAGCATGTATGTGGCAGAGTGCATCCAAGTGAAAAGATAACATCTTCTAGGAGTATTAGTTTTATTTAATTACCTAAAGGAAACCACTTATATCAAAATTGTATGGATTTATAGTAGAAACAGAATTTTCATTAGGTTAAAACAAGAGACAAAAGAAATATGGAGTGAATGAAGGACGCTGTTGGCTAAGAGACTACCTAGACTCTCCAGAGGAGTGCAAAGTCATGTTCTCCCTACATCAGAATTATTTCCTTAGAAAATTTGAGGAGCAATTCAGAGGAGACTTAATTTAAACTAGATTCATTTTGATGTTTGGATAGTGTTATAAGTCAGGTTTTCGGGGAAGCTGACATTAAAGCAGACTCCATATCAGAGATTTATTACAAATTCTCTCAGGAACATCCCTGTAAAGGACGGGAAGAAACAACTGTGTATCAGGCTGTTGGTGGGTGGGGTTTAGCTGTGATGCAGGTGCAATAAGGGGCTCAGCCGATACCATGGGGAGCCCTGGAGCTGCACTGGCTCTTCATAAATGCCCTACATTGTGGCATAGGGCCTGACCATCTTATCTCCAACTCACCAGTCAATGAATGGAAGGGCTTAGAACAAGTTAGTTCTGGATACTGTTCAATGAAAAGAATTTTGGCATTTAATGCAAAGGCTACCTCCAAAAGGAGAAAATTTTACTTTT
>CAUYQU010083833.1:0-13337 GCA_963574635.1 Cheracebus regulus | reverse complement strand
CCTTCCTCCCCTTCACCTATATCTGGCATTTCTCCCCATGCTATCTCCCCCCAACTCCCCACCCCCCGCTGTCCCTCCCCTATTTCCCCCCAACATACCCCAGCGTATAGTGCTCCCCTCCCTGTGTCCATGTGTTCTCATCGTTCAACACCCACCTATGAGTGAGAACATGCGGTGTTTGATTTTGTGTTCTTGTGTCAGTTTGCTGAGAATGATGGTTTCCAGGTTCATCCATGTACACCATGGAATATTATGCAGCCATCAAAAACAAAATAATTTTTAAAAAGTTCTCATGAGTTTCCAGAATAGAAGTATGCTATTAAGACACATGATTAGCTCATGATTGTAGAATTTCGGAAAATCGGAAATAAAGACATTTCTTGGCTTGGTGAGATAGCTCATTCCTATAATTCCAGCAATTTGAGAGGCCAAGGTGGGAGAATCACTTGAGGCCAGGAGTTTGAGACCAGCCTTGGCAGCACAGCAAGACCTTCATCACTACAAAAAAAAAATGAAAATTTAAAAATTAGCTAGGCATGGTGGGGCATGCTTGTAGTCCCTGCTACTTGGGAGGTTGATGTTGGAGGATCACTTGAGCCTAGGAGTTTGAAGCTGCAGTTGGGCTCAAATAAATCAAGACTCTGTCTCTTTAAAAAAAAGTTCTTTAAACTTTTAGAAAGAAAACTATGAATTTCATATAAAGGATCAAGAATTTGGATGGTATTTTTTTCAATAACAATAGAAGACAAGAGAAGCTGGAAGACAAGGGAAAAATGTCTTTGAAATTCTGAGACAAAATGATTTCCAACTTGGAATTCCATACCTAGCCGAAATACCTCTAAGAGTTCAGATAGAATAAGACATATTTTTCTTGGATTTGAAAGGTTTTTAACATTTTCATCTCAAGAACCTTTTCTCAGAAGTCTATTGCAAAATGTGTCCCACCAAAACAAGGAAATAAAACAAACAAAAGACAAGGCTTGGGATCCAGAAAACTGGGATCCTACAAAATGAAAAGATCAAGAATCTGCCCACCCTGCAGAATGGTAGTGGAGTGACATTTCAAAATAAAGACAGCGAGCAGATCTAGGGAGCTGTCAGTCCAGATTGCACCAGGTGGAAAGGAGGAACAATTTCAGGCAGACAAGACTTTGAGATTTTTGAGAAAAGGCTTATACAATTGGGAGAGGACTCTAGGCTGTATTAAGTATATAAACAACTGAGTAACAAAAAAGATGATTTTGTTGAATAGGAAAACAAAGTAATCATAGTAAACGTCATGATTCAGACCTGAGTAGTTTTTACTTAGCCACAGTAATGAAAACACTGAATATTGATATAAGCAAAATTAGAATATTTGAAGGCTGGCTGACTGCAAGTGTGGATGCATGGTGAGTATAAGCCGTATGATTGAAAGAGAAATAAATCCTCACCTTCCAAAGGGAGAAGTCAATATTTAATGCCTAAAACTGAAATATCAACAAGTGGAAATACAAATACTTAGAGGTTAAGGAAGTAAATACTAGAAGAGCTAACTTTAATATGATTGCCTCCAGTGAACAGGATACGGCAGAATTTCCTGTTTTTGTAATTGCTGAATGCAACTTTACATGTGCATGCATAACTGTAACAAAAATAAAAATTAAAACAAAATATTGAAACGAGGTAGACTTGTAAGTCTTTATGTGCTAATGATAAATGGAAAAAATTCAAGATGTATAACTGTGTGAAAAAGGAACCGATTTATGTTAAAAACAAAAAAAAGAAGAAGAAATATTTATACCTTTTAGAAAGATGTACCAGAAAATAATCTACTGATGATGGCTGCCTCTGGGGAGCAAAATTGGAGGGTTTAAGATGTGGAGATAAAACTTATTTTTCCCTATGTAATTTTCTATACTGTTAAAATCTTCATTTATAAACATTTTTCAATAAAATTAATTTTAAATGATAAAATTTCCAATCCAAGAGAAAAAATGTCACTTTGATTATTTAAGTGCTTGTCTTCTACAATAAATAATCTTACTAATTTGGTCTTCATATTGAATTTGTTTTCTAGTTAAAAAAATTAAGACTTTGAAAGCAATGAAAATTAGAGTAGTCTGTCATTCTAAATAAGCATGTATAATGTTACATGTATAATGTCACAAACATAATGTATCTCAATAACCTATTTAAATTGTCTATTAGAATTTCTTGCATGGTCATGGCTCAGAATTTCCTTTGTAAAACATTCCTTGAAAAGTCTCCTTAGCACTTAATATGGGAGGAACTTTTTGGGGAAGGGAGGTAATTTTGCTGTCTCTGGAGGCCAAAGAAGAGATAAGGAATTCAGAGAAAGCTGGTAGTAAGATGGCAAAGGGCCTCTCACCAAATCATCAATAAAGACACAACATTTATGGAATATTTGCAGGAACAGAATTTTTAGAGAGGGGTGAAGAGGTTAGCTTTCTTGTCAATGTTATGGAAAGAATAGAAACAGATCATATTGGAATAGAATCTCAGAGGTAGAGAAAAGAAGCTTCAGGAACATAGAAAAATCATGTGGAATGCTTTGGATGGTCACAGGAGTGTAGTTATAACCAAGGGCTGCCCAGTTTACTGCTAAATTTTGCGTAGAAACTATAGACATCCCATAGCTTTAATTCTAATGCCTGTTCCACCATTTACCAAATGAGTAACACTGGGGTAAGTAATATAAACATTTAGCATCTTGAATTTCTCAACTCACCTACCACACTACTAGCACTATTTTAATCAAATGCTTATAAACTCTTAAACATTTTTAGTGTGAAGCAAATCTATGATATAGCAGTGCTCTTTACAAAATGTTTTATAATTTTCTCACTTCTCAAACTGTAGTTCTTTCATCTATTTCTTTTTTATATCTTAGGTAAGTGTAATAGCTTATTCCGTGTTTTCTGTAGGATACTTTGCAAATTATAGAAGGCAATAAAAATAAAAATTCCTACTGTCTGAGCATTTTATTATTTAGTTCCAGCTTAGTTTACAAGATCATCTCTGGCCTCAGTGGTAAAAATCTGAATTTCCTCTGGAATCCTCCACTCAGTGTAATAAGTTCATTGGCATTCTACTTCTGACACGTCGATTTCAGTCACTTTCTTGTTAGAGGCACTTCAGAGAAGAAAACAGATCTTAAAATCAATACTAGAACATTCAAGAAGTACTATTTGAAATTCTGAAGTGATGAGAAAACAATAAAATAAAATGACATTCAAGAGCAATATACAAATATGTTCAGCATATTTTTCTCCAAAATATTTATAATTATTTAAAAATAAATTTAAAACTCATTCATAAATATAAAAGAACCAGTAAAGTAAAACATCCTTAACACTTTACCACCAAAATCATATATAGAATTTAAAAACAATTATAAATTTTACTTCTCAGTGACCTTTACATAACTTAAGTCAAAGTTAATCAAAAATGTTGAAACATGACTGGGTGCGGTGGCTCACACCTGTAATCCCAGCACTTTGGGAGGCTGAGGTGGGTGGATCATCTGAGGTCAGCAGTTCAAGACCAGCCTGGCCAACATGGTGAAACCTTGTCTCTACTAAAAACACACAAAAAAACCCACAAAAATTATCTGGGTGTGGTGGTGGCCACCTGTAGTCCCAGCTAGTCAGGAGGCTGAGGCAGGAGAATCACTTGAACCCAGAGGCGGAGGTTGCAGTGAGCCGAGATCACGCCATTGCACTCCATCCTGGGCGACAGAGTAAAACTCTGTCACAAAAACAAATAAATAAATAAAAATAAAAAATAAAAAAAGTTAAAACACTCAGTTGATGCCTATTGAGGAATTTCGAGAAGGTAATAGTTGATTCAACTGTACAGATTTGGGAGTCACAGAAAATACCTCGCAAATGCAACTTTTTGGTTAAGAAATAAAATAAGCATTCTTTAGCATGTAGAGTATCTTGAACTTCAGAATACAATCTACAAGGCTAACTTATTATAAAACCATCATTTTCACAGCGAATATTTATATTTCTATTCAATCATTTAATTGTTCATTTGTTTATTCATCAAACATTGAATATTGTATAGTGGTACCCAACTTTGTGTGAAACTATGGATTTTGAGGCATAGAAAGGGAAATGAGGAATAACTAGTCGGAAGAAGAGCCTGACCCATCCTGTCGACCTATAGTGTCTTCCATTCTGTCCATCCCAGTCTCTCCAACTATAGGACATACCCATATGGAGGGTTGTCCTTTTACAGTTCCTTCTTCCTGTACCCATGTGATACATACAAGCAGATACTTCTTATAAATCTAACCCACTTTAACTGGGTTTGCCGGGAGTGATTGCAGACTTTCTGTTACATCGTTGCTTTTAGAAAGTAATTGGATAACTTCTTATGCTATATGGAAATACAATAGCTGACAAAATGGCAGCCTTCCTGTTTAATTAAATTTGTACATCTCCAACACAAACTTGACTATGCAGATTTACAGTATTGAAATCTCTAAAGTTTTAAAATATAAACTTCAACTGCCAAATCCAATTCCAAAAACAGGGATATAAAATACACGTTAGAGAATTAACCAATGGTATGAAAAGGGGGCCCCTTTCCTTAGCACACATTCTCGCTGTCTACTGTAGTCTCATTCTTTTCAGTCTGTCATTGTCTTTGTCTTTTCACTTCAAAGCCATATTCAGCTGCAGATCTCAAACACAATGGAGTGGGCTGGTGTCTGCTTACTAGAGCTGAAATGCCTTGTTTTAGAATTGCCTTAACAGCTAACCTTCTTGGTCTAGATTTACCACCTTGACCTTCATTCATTCATTCGTTTTCATGAAAATGGAGACTTCTGATACTTATTCATATGAAAGCATCCATTAGAGCAGAGTTCAGATAAAAGTAACGAGTTTTCTGATAAATTGCTTCATTCACATGAGCTCTTCTGGGCAATAGGTAGGAGGAAATAAAACACTTATATCTCTACAAGTAATTCATGGGGAGCACTGATGTTTTTACACTAAACCGTGTTATAAAATGTGCGTTTAGTCTCTGATAAAAATAAATTATCCCTCAATCAAACTTCTGGAGGGGCCACAGGACAACTTCCCCTTTGCCCTCTGAAGGTTCACTAAAAATGAACAGACAAAAGGCAGATTAGGCTGGGCATGGCTCATGTCTGTAATCCCAGCACTTTGGGAGGCCGAGGCAGATAGATCACCTGAGGTCAGCAGTTCGAGACCAGCTTAATCAGCATGGCAAAACCCCATCTCTACTAAAAGTATAAAAATTAGCTGGGCGTGATGGTGCATGCTTGTAATCCCAGCTACTCAGGAGGCTGAGGCAAGAGAATCACTTGAACCTGCAAGGCTGAGATTGTGGTGAGCCGAGATCGTGCCATTGCATTCCAGCCTGGGCGAAAGAGCCAGACTCCATTCCCCGCCCCCGCTACACACACACAAAAGGCACATTAACAGGAGAAAAGGCACACACATTTCTATTTCAACATGCATAGCACCGGGGAATTGCAGAATGGTTACCCAGGGGTAGAGAATTTTACATACCCCTGATCTGAGTATCACAGATGAATTTTATGGAGGCTACGCACTGAGTTTTAGGTGTGAATGCCTTTAAAGCTCATCTGAGTGGACAAAATATCCATTTTTGCTACAACTGGATTTGTTGCATTTTTCTCTAATTTGGTCTTGAAGTTTCTCTCTGAAAAGTAGCTGTAATCCCTACTCCTGGCCAGTCAGGTTTATCAAGGTAGCCACTTTCTAGGAGACCCCTGATGAGGAGGTGAAAGCTTAAAGTTGTATTTTTAGGCTTTATTGTTGGCTTTGGGGAAGTGGGAGTCTGGTTTCTATGACCCACCTGGAAGTAGAGGGCTTCTAGTTTCCATGGCTTGCCTTGTGGGACTATGAGGGCCGAGGGAAAGAGGCCAGGAGAGAGAGTTGGCTTGAGGCTGCTTCTGGAACCTTCACTTTGTTTTCTGAGCCTCAACACTATTGTCTCCATCACCTTCAGACACACTTAAATCAGAGCTACCTCTTGTGGATACGTGACCTCAAGTGAAAGATAGGAGACTAGAGAACAAAAGGAGAAACTGCACTGAATGCATTTGATTCGAAGCATCTTCCTTCTACCTCCTTTTACGCTGGCTAAGGATAAAAGGGTAGATTAAAGCGAGATTTGCAAGTAGCTTAAGGAAGGCAAAGTCACACATTGAGAGCCAAGAAAGAAGTAAGGAGAATTCAGTAGGATGTACATTCCGGAGGAAAGCTGGTTAAGACTGAAACTCAACCAAATTGTTGTTGAGGAACAAGGCTTCCTTGTTACCCACAGAGCCCCTTTCACTGTTTTCCTAGATGGACTCCATGATTTGACACTATTAATAAAAATGTATTCCCTCTTGTCTTCAACTGATAAAATATAAATATAATTAGCCAATAAAGCATAAATTATAATGTGATAACTAGAGGCAGCTTGGCTAACCAGGGCTTGAAAATTTTGTGCCAGCTTTTGCTGCTTTATTACAGGAAAACTATAATATTTATTGTTGAAGAAACAAAATTTCAACAAATTTACATTGAAAATCGAGTTGACTTTATTAGTAATTCATGAATTGGGCAGCATCTCATTTTTTAATTTTTTATGTATTTATTTATTTGTTTTTTTACACTAACACAGCAGGAGCATAGGAGAGTGAGGAAAGCCGCTCTGATGAGCTGGGCGGATGTGGTGGCTTTACAGGCAGAAAAGGGCTGAAGAAAGCAAAAATAGAGATTGGTCATTTCAGAATGACTTTCCTTCTGGGGTTAAAATCGGAGGGACTTTTTTTTTTTTTTTTTTTATCATGCCGACCTAGATAAATTAGGCCCTTTTGATTAGCTGTTGTGAATCTCCTAATTTTTTTGCAAACTGGCCAATTCAAAATTCAGTTTAATGATTGGCACCTCTCAGGAGGGACTCCATTCCGGTTGGTCTGCTGGGCCTGGTGCGGGAGCTCAGTTCAAAGCAGTGACCTCCTGTAAGTTTCATTCAACACCATTATATTTTTAACATACTGAACAGTTTTATTGACACTTACTTATTTATTTTTTTGAGACAAGGTCTTGCTCTGTTGCCCAGGCTGGAGTGCAGTGGCACAACCTCTGCTCACTACAACCTCCGCCTCCTGGACTCCAGAGGTCCGCCCCACTCAGCCTCCGAGTGGCACAGACTACTGGCACACACCACCATGCCCAGGCAATTCTGGTAGTTTTTATGAAGATGGGGGTGTCACCCAGGCTGGTCTTCAGCTCCTGAGCTCAAGCCGTCTTCCTGCCTCTGTCTTCCCAAGTGCTGGGATTACAGGCATGAGACACCACTCGGCCTTGATAGTCATTCTTAATTTCTCATACTAGAATCGAGAATGGAAACAGATCTCTGATGTGAGCAATGGAGCTGATCATTAAGTTTAAAACTCAAGGCCAGCAAATTTTGAAATTTGAAAAGCATACAGTTATTTAACTCAATGATATTCTATTGATTGTAAATTCATTTTAATCTTTAAACCACCCTTCTGATTATATGAACAAAAAAGAGCAAAATTTAAAAATTTCTCTCTCTCTCTCTCTTTTTTTAGAGACAGTTTCGCTCTGTGGCCTAGGCTGGAGTGCAGGGGTACAATCATAGCTCACCACAGCCTTAAACTCCTTGCTTCAAGGGATCCTCCCGCCTTAGCCTCCCAAGCAGCTGGGACTGCAGGTACACACCACATGGCCAGCTAATTTTTAGGTTTTTTTTGTACAGATGGGGTGTCACCATGTTGTCCTGGCTAATCTTGAACTCCTGGGCTCAAGTGATCCTCCTGCCTTGACCTCCCAAAGTGCTGGGATTATAGATGTAAGCCACCACACCAGGCAAAACTATTTCTTTGTTTATTGTTGAGTTTTTGGAAAAGAAGAGAAACATGAATGATATGAAAGCGACATAATAGAAAAGGTAAAGGATCAGGCCCGGCACGGCGGCTCACACGTATAATCCAGCACTTTGGGAGGCGGAGGTGGGCGGATCACCTGAGGTAGGGAGTTCGAGATCAGCCTAACCAATATGGAGAAACCCCATCTCTACTAAAAATACAAAATTAGCCGGGCGTGGTGGTGCACGCCTGTATTCCCAGCTACTCAGTAGGCTAAGACAGGATAATTGCTTGAACCCAGGAGGTAGAGGTTGCAGTGAGCCAACATTGTGCCATTGCACTTCAGCCTGGGTGACAGAGCAAGACTCCATCTGAAAGAAAGAAAGAAAGAGAGAAAGAGAGAGAGGGAAGGAAGGAAGGGAGGGAGGGAGGAAGGAAGGAAGGAAGGAAGGAAGAAAGAGAAAGAAAAAGAAAGAAAGAAAAAGAAAGAGAAAGAAAGAAAGAAAGAAAGAAAGAAAGAAAGAAAGAAAGAAAGAAAGAAAGAAAGAAAGAAAAGAAAAGGATCAATAATTAGAGAACACTCTTATCCTTTCTTTTGCTGGTTTTCACACCCTTCACCGGAGCCCTGCACGTTCTGAGGAATCTGGGCACTGGGGTCAAATGGAGGAGATGAGCACTGGGCCTTGACAAACTTAGCATTTTCCCAAACCTGTTCACTTAGAATAGATTTGGTCGTATCTGTTTTATAAACCAGAGTTCCTAGAAGATTGCATTTGAAGAAAGCAGTCTTTTGCTAAGAAGAGGCTTGAAACAACACTTCCAGAAGCATTGGAATCTGAGTGGAAAAATACCTTTTCTTCCCTTTAAATTCACTCTTGTAATGACTGTATTTATCAATGAAAATCAATTTTACGCATGTACTGTTTCATTCTAAAAATATTTTGAAGCAGCTCATTTATTTCGACTTGCAATTTCAGTTATCTGAATTAATCAGCTCTCCTAAATTATAAACACATTAATGATAGGTATCTTCCATGCTGAATAAGACAATGAAATGCAACCTCTGGAAACCCAGTGAATAATTTGTTTCATAAACTCAGATTTTAGATGTAGATACTTTGATTTCAGGTCACTATACACATTTTGATCATATAACATTATTAAAAATAATGTGTTAGATCACCTGAGGTCGGGAGTTCGAGACCAGCCTGGCCAATACCCTGTCTCTACTAAAAATACAAAAATCAGCCAGGATGGTGGCAGGTGCCTGTAATCCCAGCTATTCTGGAGGCTGAGGCAGGAGAATCACTTGAATCAAGGAGGTGGAGGTTGCAGTGACCTGAGATCGCACCACTACCCTCCAGCTTGGGCGACAGAGCGAGACTCTGTCTCAAAAAAAAAAAAAAGTAATAGTAATAATTTGTTAATACATGCATAGGAAATGCCATGTATAAAAAACGGTTAACATTGCTTATGTCTTGCAGGTGGGATTATGAAGATTTTTGCTTTATTAGCAGTGGTGCATGACTGTATGAGTTTGAAATGTTACTTTTGAAAAAGTTAAGAATTTGAATGAGGTAGATATTTGCTCCTCGGTTCCCCAGGAACAGTGGACAGGGAGTCTTTACAAGGCTTTTGTTCTCCTTGTCACTTTGTATATCCCAATATGTACTCGATAATAAAAGAAAAACTTCAGCCAAATTAAATTTAAAGGAGTTTAATTGAGCAATGAATGATTTTTGAATCTGGCAGCCTTCGGAACCAGAGTAGGCTCTGAGTTTCCAGTGCAGCCATGCACATGGTGGAAGAAGATTTGAGGACAAAAATGGCAAGTGACGTACAGAAAATGGAAGTGAGGCACAGGAACAGCTAGATGAGTTACAGGTTGGCATTTGCCTTACTGGAACATGATGGGAACAGTTGGCTATATTTGATTGGCCAAAATTCGGTGATTGGCACAAGTGTCTGTAATGATCTGTTTACACCTCCACCTGTTATATATAGTTCACAATGTACAGAAAAACCTTTAGGTTGAATTTAAAATATATAAGGAGGCAGCTTAGGCTAAACTTGATTTAACATGTATTATTTTACTTCGCATCACTTTTTGAGTTATTTTTATATGCAGTAAAATGCTCCAATTTCACGTGTACAGTTTGACGAGTTTTGACAATTTTATATACCAATGTAACAAACCACCAAAATCAATATCTTGAGCATTTCCATTACCCAGGAGAGGACTTTCATGCCTCTTTCTAGTAAATTCTCCTCTTCACAAGGCAAACATTGTTCTAATTTGTATCACTAAGAATTAGTTTTACCAGTTCTTACACTTGATATAAATAGAATTACATAGCTTGTACCCTTGGGGATGGCTTCTTTTACTCAATATATAGTTTAGAGATTCATCCATACTGTTACATATATCAGTAATATGTATCTTCTTTATTGCTGAGTGGTTTTCCATTGTAAGAAATGCCATAAACTGGCCAAGCATGGTGGCTCATGCCTGTAATCCCAGCACTTTGGGAGGCCGAGGCAGGTGGATTAATATCTGAGGTCGGTAGTTCGACACCATCCTGGTCAACATGGTGAAACCCTGTCTTTACTACAAATATAAAAATTAGCTGAGCGTAGTGGCAGGGGCCTGTAGTCCCAGCTACTCAGGAGGCGGAGGCAGGAGAATCACTTGAACCCATGAGGCGGAAGTTGCAGTGAGCCAAAATCGCACCATTGCACTCCAGCCTGGGGGACAAGTATGACTCCATCTTAAAAACAGAAACAACAACAACAAAACCACAAACTGATTATCTGTTTTTCTGCTGATAAACATTTGGGTTAATTCCAGAAGTTTGAGGCTGCAGTGAGCTGTGATTGCACCACTGCACTCCGGCCTGAGTGGTAGACTGAGGTCCTGTCTCTAAAAAAAAAAACAAGTTTTACATTTTTATTAAATTTAATGTATGAATTTTTTTTCCTTTTGTAATTAGTGGCTTTATTTCTCTACTTACCCCACATGATAAAATTTTCGTCTAGAAAATTTAGAGTTTTAGCTTCTAGAATTTGGAATATGATAAATTTCAATTGACTTATTGTCAATTGATTTTGGAATGTGTTAGGAACGTCTCTTTCAGTTTCCCCTTAGATTTGGGGTATGGCTTGTAGTCTTGGAACATGACTTTAGTCTGGTAGCATGACTCTTAGGGTTTCCTTGGAAAATCCAAAATGTTTACTAGTCTCCTCCTTCTTGACTAGATTTGAACTCTGAACTATCTTCCTAGAAACAGGCAGCTACTGAAATCTTTGCTAATATATGTTTTTCTTTGAGTTTGTGTGCATTTTCGTTTTTGTGTTGTTTCTTTGCTCTTTTAAGTTCTGGAATACATGTGCAAGGTGTGCAGGTTTGTTACATGGGTTGCTGCACGTCAACCCAACACCTCGGGATCAAGCCCTGCATATATTAGCTTCTTTTCCTGATGCTCTCCTTGCTCTCTGTCCTCCCCTGACATGCCCCAGTGTGTTGTTCCCTTCCCATGTCCATATGTTCTCACTGTTCAGCTCCCACTTAGAAGTGAGAACACGTGGTGTGTGGTGTTTGGTTTTCTGTTCTTGTGTTTTTGCTAAGGATAATGGCTTCCAGCCTCATCCACGTCCCTGCAAAGGACGTAATGTCATCCCTTTTTATGGCTGCATAATATTTTATCTTTTTAGCCCCCTAGTTACTGATTTCTGCTGGGTTCCTTGAGTGCTGTTTGGGAACCAGCCAAAGACTTGCAGGGACTGCATGCTGACTGATGGTAGAGCTCAGTCCTTGCGGCTCCTTTCTGTCTAAGATTTTGCCCTCTTGATTTTCAACTACTGTGGTATCCCTGAAATTTAGTTTCTGTTTTCTGAGCAAAAAATGTCTTCTCTCAGTTTGATTTCCTCATGCATCATGTGAACTGAAAAGTCCCACATGGGAAAAGTCAGGTAAATGTAGAAGTCACTTGGTGTCCTTTGCTCCTTCCAAGCACCTTCCGCTGAACAGTGTCTGCCTTCCCTGAGTTGAATTGGGTTTTATATTTTGTCCAGAATATATCATTGTTATTAGCATGAGGGTTTGTCTCATACAAGCAACTCCATTGTTACTTTGCTCTCATTAGTGTTAAATTTCTGTTTAACACTATTCCTATTATTAAAGTAAATTAGTCCTATTTTAAATTCCTATGTTAAATTCCTATTTTCCTGACAGTTGACCTGTGTAGCCACTAAATTTCTATGTTAAATTCCTACGTTAAATTCCTATGTTAAATTCCTGTGTTAAACTGCTATTTTCCTAACAGTTGTCCTGTGTAGCCCCTAAAAGCATTTGAGTTCATAGCCCCTATTTTAAATGTATAAAGGTCTGATTTTTTTTTACAAAATATATTTTATAATAAACATGGTGTATTCTTAATCAGTTAAAAAACCACAACCACCCTATTTGGGAAGGGTCTATTTCCCTAGATTTAAACAGGTATGGAAAATGGTATATCCCGTAAGAGTGGGAGAAGACTAATGGGAGAGATCCAAGATGGCTGATTAGCAACAGCTCAGGAATGTAGCTCCCAGTGAAAGCGCAGAGAACAAGTGGACTCCGCACTTTCCGACGAATTTTTGTTGCCCATAGACCAGGAGATTCCTGGCAGAGGAGCCACACGGGTCGCCAGGGCGACTCTTTTGGCCGGCGCAGCTGTTTTGCCGGTGCCCCAGCGCGGCGCTTCCCAGTGCGGAGTATACGGGATGGACGGGCTCGGCTGGTCCCAATCCCACAAGGAAAACAGTAATTGGAAGCGCTGAGGACTGACAGTTTCATAGCAAGCACAGCGAACCCGGGAAGGTCCGGCTCTGTGGGGAACGAGCATCCGCCAAAGGAAAACTAAGAAACAGAAAAACTTCATCACTGGGCGGAGAGAGATGCAAGATGGCCACGTAGCAGCAGCTCAGAATTGTAGCTCCCAGTGAAAGCGCAGAGAGTGAGTGGATGCCGCAATTGCAGACGAATTTTTGATGCCCACAGACTGGGAGATTCCCGGCGAAGGAGTCACACAGGTCGCCAGGGTGACTCTTTTGGCCGGCGCGGCGCTTCTCGGTGCGGAGTGTACGGGACTGGATGCCCTTTTAGTCGGGCTCGGCCGGTCCCATCCCCACAGGAGAACAGCAATTGGAAGCACTGAGGACTGAGGACAAGCACAGCTGAACCCAGGAAGGCCCAGCTCTGTAGGGAAGGGGCGCCCCCCGAAGGAAAACTAAGAAACAGAAAAAACTTCATCACCAACAAGTCGGACGTCCACTCAGAGAACCAATCTGAAAGTCGGCAATTACAAAGACGACAGGTGGATAAATCCACAAAAATGGGAAGAAACCAGTGCAAAAAGGCTGAGAACACCCGAAATCAGAATGCCTCTCCTCCTACCGGGGATCGCAG
>CAUYQU010083831.1:0-10313 GCA_963574635.1 Cheracebus regulus | reverse complement strand
TCATCCCCTATTCCTTCCTGTGTCCATTGTTAAGCACAATTATTGGCATAAAAGAGGTTTTTAATACTCATTTTTAGACTGTATTCTAGCCTGGGCAATAAAACAAGAATCCCATTCTCTCTCCCTCTTTCTCTTCCTCTTTCTCTCCTTCATTCTTTTTTTTCTTTCTTTTGCTGTTTCTTCCTTTCTCCTTTTCTCTCTTTTTCTAAAAAAAAAAAAAAGAAATATCAAGAAAAAAACTGTTTAGTGTTATCACATTAAGATAACATTTAACGTTTTTTCCAAAGTAATTCTTTCTCATTGTGGGAAAACATAAAAAAGCATTAAAAATAAAACATAAATTTTCTATGATCTACTGCATAGGGTTAGCTTCTGTTAACATATTGATATTTCTCACCGCAGCTTGTAATCTTTTATATAGGCAAGGTATTATATGTATAATTTGGTGACCTACATTTTACAACTTAACATTACATCATAAGCACATTCTCATGTCAGTAAAATTATGTTTAAGATCATTTTGTGTATATAATTTCTCATCACAAAGACATGCTATTATTTCACTTTTACTGATTACAAATAATTCTGTGATGAAAATTTTTATGCATAAAGCTTTATCTACACTTCAGTTTATTTTTTTTAGGGAAGATTCCTAGAAATAGAATTACCTAGTCAAATAAACAGGTCATGGTTAAAGCTCTTGATTTTTATAAATTCCTTTTTGGAAGCATTATAACAGTTTGCAGGATGATGTGAGATTTGGTCTGCTGCTCTGATAGGAAGATAGCACTTTGTGTTATTAAAAAATGACCATTTGACTGTTAAAAAATGGCATCTTTTAAAGTGATGGAGGTTGAATGTTATTCGTGTTTTGTTAAAACATCTATGCTTCCTCTTTTGTAATATCTACTTATTATTTTACCCATTTTCCCACTGGGACCTTAGTGCTTTCCTTGATAATTTGTATAAGCTCTTTGCAGAGCCTCTATTTCTCATATTGGTTGCAAATGTTTTCTTGATTTATTTTCCTTCTTTTCCTTGACATATATTTTTACATGTGTATGTAGTTTTACATTTGCATGTGGCATATTTCTGTGTAAATAGCCCTTTTCATTGTGAATTCTTCCATTGAATTTGTATTAAGAAAGTTTAAATCTTTCTCCAGGATCAGATAGTAACCTATTACCTGTTTAAATCTTAATCTTTAATAGTTTTTGATGATATAAAGTGACAAAATAAATAGATATTTTCCTCCAAGTGCCTAGCCATTTCTTTCTAACTAAATAACCACTTTTTTTCTCATTGATAGTTGCTATGTCACTTTTTTCATATGTAAGTTCTTACAAGCATCTGAGTCAATTTCTGGGTCATCTACTTGGCTTCACTGTTTGTTCTATTTGTGCACCATTATCAATCATTTCATTTTAATTCTATAGGCTTTACAATAAGCCTTATTATCACCTAAGACATTCCTTTATTCCCCCGTCCTCCATATTTAAGCTATCTTTGCTGGCTTATATTTCTAGATATAAAGTTCCCCCCAAAAATACCACTAGGATTTTAATTGAAATTGCATTAAACATAAATTAAGATATATCTTCATATCACAACATTCAGTTTTGCTAACCAAGGATGCATATTATTTTCCATTTTTTGTTTTATATACCTGAAAGAAGTTTTAAAGTTTTGTAATTTTCTTCACAGACATTCTCAGTACTGTTTGTTAAAGTTATTTATTATATTTATTTATATATTTCCTAGTATGAATGGGGTCTTTTCCCCATCTCTTTTAACTCAGAGTTTTTTTTTAGCCAGTTTAGTGTTGCAGAACTCTTTTGGAATCTGGTGAAATTATCTGACCTTTCATAAAAAGTCCTGTAAATAAAATACTTGCATAGTATTTGATGTGATTCACAGATTTATTGAGTTTGGGTTAATGACTTCTGTTAAAAATAAGTATTTCTCGGCCCGGGCATAGTGGCTCATGCCTGTAATCCCAGAACTTGGGAGACTGAGGCAGGTGGATTGCTTGAGCTCAGGTATTTGAGACCAACCTGGGCAACATAGCGAAACCCCGTCTCTACCAAAAATACAAAAAACCAGTCGAGCATGGTAGCATGTGCCTGTGTTCCCAGCTACTTAGGGGAGCTCAGGTGGGAGGATCGCTTGAGAACCCTGGAGGCAGAGGTTGCAGTGAGCTGCGATTGTGCCACTGCACTTTGGCCTGGGTGACAGAGTGAAATCCCATCTCAAAATTAATTAATTAATTAAAATAATTCTAGAATTTGAGGAAGCCATTAAACTTTTATTTACTTGTAAAGTTACCTAGTCACCTTACTGAACTCTCAATAATTTCAGGTTGACATACTGGAAAAAATAAATTGAGTTATTTTAAACAGTTGTTTAAGCCAGTTTGGCACCATTATCAATTCCTCTCTGCTATACAGAATCTAGGAGAATCTCACAAGGCTTTATCTCCCACCCATCATTCCTGACCTTCTCCTTGATGTTGTATCTCTTGTTTCACCCAGTTGCCTCTTTTCTGGTTTCTCCTTCTCCCCTAAATCCCTTAGAAGAAATGCTTTTTGTTGGTCTGTTTGCATGTCTACTTAACGTTTTTCATGGAAAGTTAGGTCACCTTTAACGACCTAACACTTTAAAATGTCAAACTTTTGAAACGTCAGTCTACACAATAGGTGTGTTTTAAGTAATATGTTCAAAACATATTTAATTTCTAAGAACTGGGTTTATATATTCTTAAATAATTTTTTTTTCAATAAACAAGGCTCATTTGTAAAATGACAACAGGGACAAGATCCATATGCTAAACCTTGATAGTAGTCAACATATAAAAAATTATTTTTTGTTAAAATGAAAATACAGAGATTATAAAAAGGAGTATTCTAAAACAATATCATTTAATAGACTTTAATAATACATAAAATATAAATACAGAATACAGAATTTCAAACTACTACATAATTGCAAAAGAACTAAATTTAAATACATATAAATACATTGCCTGGGCCAGGTATTTTTATGTATTTAAATGTATTAAACATGAGTCTTTTCCCCAAACTCTTCAACAGTCATCGCCTAAGACATTTTTAGTACGTATATTCCCCATACATCAAATTTAAGACAGGGATAGGCCAGGGCAAAACTTTTAGAAAATCTGAGCTCTCAATATTTACTCATACACTGTTTAGGGATAGCCCTGGGTGCAGGCATGTGAAAAATTTTAACAAAAAAATCCATCTTACTGTTAAATCGAAGAGCTAAGCATACTTTGTGTGTGCATTAAAAACAATCAAACAAGCCTGAAAATTGGGAAGTGAGCTCGGACCATCCCCATACCCTACGGTTTCTTTGAGTAAACAGTGTTTACTTACCTTGCTTTTCTTCTAGTCACAATTTCTTCAAAATCTTTAAAAATTCAAACATGAATACAAAAGCTTTCTGTCCAGTCACTTAGGTGAAATAAAATCTTTATATATACGGGGGTATCATTCGTGTTAAATATGTATGGTTTTGTCTATTTTTGCAGCAGTTAACATTTTGGAAACACATCAACAATGATTTAATCTTTACCATTCCTGGAAACTGCTGGGAGGCCCATCAGATGAGTAGTTACCTGGGTTTGCTGAAGTCTGAAAAGTACATCTCTGCTAGCAGGTGCCACTGGATGCCCCCATTGTTGCTGTACTGAAGGAGGACGCCCTCCTCTCTGCTGTCAGGCTTGTTGCATGAAGCACTCTCTCCGCCTATCTGGATGTAGAACTGGATGAAGTCCACCCAAGAAGTATCCAGGTCCCAGCTCACCAACTGTCTTTTCCCAGCCTTTCGGAAAAGCAGAAGAATCAAATTCAATAATCTGGGAATTATTTGGCCTTTTGTTGTTTCAGTTTCAAATTCACATGGACATCTTAGCCCTATGTGGAAATGGTCTTGTCCCCATTTACTGTGGAGAGAGGCGAGTTATGCTATTTAGTTGTTTCTGATCTGACTATGGTAACTGTTGTTGGATACCTTTGCTTAATGTCTACATTACTGATTCCTGAACTGGGTTATGAGAGACCCTTGGGAATTGCTAATTATACTAAAGAATACCAAAAGTTTTTTTTTTAAAGCAAAATTAATTTTACTTAAAACACTCCCAATCCTTACTTTCATATCTCCTCTAGGAAAACAATGAAGATGAAAGACCATATACTTTGAAACCTGTTGGAGCTGGATTTGAATCTCAGCCCATTATTCATACTGATCACTAGCTGTGTGACCTTTCTGAGGTTTTACTTTCCTCAAAGGTACAATATGGATAATACTACCTTCCTCATATGGTGTTGTGACAATTAGATGAAATAACATGTTGCATGGAACTTGCCAGTACATGGCATGCCTTCCTGAAGGAACATCCTGTCCAGAGATATGCCCCTGACCCTCCTGTCCTGTGGGAATTAATGTAGACTAGGGAAGATAGAAATATCTTGACAAAAAGAAAGAGCACTTGAGGCTGGGCACAGTAGCTCATGCCTGTAATCCCAGCACTTTGGGAGGCTGAGGCGGGCAGATCACCTGACATCAGGAGTTTGAGACCAGTCTGGCCAACATGGTGAAACCCTGTCTCTATTAAAAATACAAAAATTAGCCAGGCATGTGCCTGTCATCTCAGCTATTCAGGAGGCTGAGGCAGGAGAATCATTTGAACCTGGAGATGGAGGTTGCAGTGAGCTGAACTGCATTCCAGCTTGGGTGACAGACTGAGACTCTGTCTCAAAAAAGAAAATAAAGAGTACCTGAATAGAATCTCTCACGATCCTTGTCTCCCTTCTCTCTCTCAAACAGAAGTTACGAGAGATCATTTAAATAAAACGTTGCAACCACTAAATGGTCTGTGTCTTAAGAGTGTTACAAATTTCCTCAAATCCAGTAAAGCTTTCAAGACACAGACCATTTAGTGGTTGCAATATTTTATTTAAATGATCTTTTGCTTAGTGAGTCCCCTGCAGGTCACATCCTGTGATGAGGTGTCAGATAGAAATTAACAAGGTTTGTTATTGTTCCTGTTGTTCAAAATGATTTCAACTAATGGGGCTGAAGAAAGGTTTGCTTATGAGATTCTTCCACCTAAACAGATTCATCCTAAGCTCACCCATGGATTTCTGTGAGCTGGTCTCTGAGAGCCCCCAGAAAGTTCAATTAAAAGTCTGGAGGAAAACCTGAGATGGTATATGTAGTATTAGAGAAAAGTGGCTCTCACACTTAGGATTTAAATTCTACTCTAATCCACTAAGTTAATTAATAAAGGGTTTCAGTTATTAGAAGTCACAGGGGAAACACCTCGGGCTAATTAAAAGACTATACTGCTACTGACAGGTCTAAAGCCAATTAAGAGTTTTCAAAATAAATAAGGGTGCTAGCAAAATGAGAACTGAAGTTAATTCAGAGACAGAAACTCGTTCTTTGGAAATCTCAATTTTAGGTATGTATTTAAGGAAATCTTCGAAGTTATCTGCATTTTTAAGTTGTTATATGTACCTTTTAATTTTTCCTGTTGTTGACTTGGAATATTGTAAGTGAGAAACACCTCAGAGATCCTAGCATTTTCAAGCCTCAGGATCATTACAGAAGAATGATTTTTGGAAGAAAAACTAAAGAACCTAGCAGGTTAATTCCAATCCAGCAAACTCCTATGAAAAACCTGGCACGTGGAAACAAGCCAGATGGATAAAGACCTAAGGTGAGGAGAATTATAAGAATTCAATTATCACAATTAGTTGGCTGGAATGATTGCTGTACTGTGAAATTCAGAGTAGTGTTGTTTTTCCAGGAGACTATGGTGTTAGTCTACAGAGGTTTTGAAAGAATGTTTTGTGGGATTTTTGCAAATGATGGGAAATATCACACAAATGCTTAGTTTGGCACTGAAAGTATTTTTTCCTAGAGAATAGCACAAATCATTTTCTTTTGTTTGGTGACCTGAAATGCTGAACATTGTTTTAAAGGAAGGAAAAAAAAAAAAAGGGAAATGGCTCATGGCAAAGTATTTGCCAGAACTCAGAATTTGATGTAACATATGCTTTGCAGTTTTTCTGTTACACTCTGATAGATGTATTTATGTGTACATGTGCACATATACACATGTAGTGTGTGTGTGTATGTGTGTGTGTGTGTGTGCATATGTACTGGAGCAATAATATTATACCATTCCTGGTGTATGGAAAATCACCTCCAGTTGCCCCTCAAATTCTAGGTTAAAATGAATTGTTTAAGGGTTCAGATAACAAAAAACAAACAAACAAACAAGTTTTAGCAGGTAAGCTTTCAGAATCTAGATAGAACCTTTACAACAAAACTTTCACAACATTTCATGACTAATCACCTTTTGATTTCCATTAAAGTGTTTTTAAATTAATCAAAATGTCACTAGAAAGCAATTCTATTTACTTGAAAATAATCATTTCTTTAGAGTCTTTTGTTTCCGAATTTTCTTTCTTAATTTTTTTCATTCAGTATTCAGTTCTTTCTTCAACAATTATACCAGGCAGAACACCATGTGTTATTAAAAACAAACATGAAAGAATTCACAGACTTCTGGCAGAGACAGGAATAGCAACTGAGGGCTGCAGAACCAGTCCTGATTTCTTGTCAAGCCTCGTTTGGTTGTATGATCACTTATTAATTTTCCAATCTATTTAGTCTCAAGAGTATGTATTGATTTGTAAATGTCTAGTGCATGACATGCACCTAGGCTGAACACCTTAGCCAGAGTTTGGCTTAGTATGTGGGACTCTGCATTCTGCTTGGTATTGTGAGGATAAAAATTAAAATAAGATCTTTATATGTAAAAATCAGAGAGGAATTCTAAGAAAAGAGAGAAGTACAGTTTTCCAGAGCTCCAGAAAGCTCCAGGGAGGCAGTGGGATTTGGACATAACACTGAAAATTTTATGTGAATGCAGAGAAGATGGAAGGCATAATGGTAGGCAGTGGCAAAATCTTGGATGGTGAGAAGAGCTTCGTAGCTGGAGCAAAGGGCTCATGCCTAATGAATGTAAGTTATGTAGTTAGGGCAGGAGTATCAGAGACCATCTTGAATACTTGTGATCGGATGGGGAAAGAATGGAAGTAGGTATGTATGTATTATTTATTCATGTATTTGAGACGGGGTCGTGCTCTGTCATTCAGGCTGGAGTGTAGTGGTGTGATCACAGCTCACCGCAACCTCAAACTCCTAGGCTCAAGTGATTTTTCTGCCTCATTCTCCTGAGTAGTTTTGAGAATAGGCACGTCCCACTATGCCTGGCTAATTTTATTTGACTGTTTTAGGGACAGGCTCTTGCCATGTTGCTTGGGCTGCTCTTAGACTCCTGGCTTCAAGTGATACTCCACCTCAGCCTCACAAAGCACTAGAATTACAGGTGTGAACCACCACATCTGGCTGGAAATAAGTTTTAGATAATTTGATCTAGGCTGGTGTGCAAATAGTCTAAGGAATGCTTCCTTTGAGTTATTGCCCCTTCACTTCAACACGCTTGCTGGTGGAGGCTGCCAGACTATGTATCCACCTTGCCACCAAACAAGGGAGTGCATGAATCTGGTTACACAATCATAGCACATCATTCCTCCCAGGACACTGTGATTGGCCACAGGCGGCTTCCCTGTTTTTTTCCCACGGAGCTGGTTAGAAAGCTCTGTGGCTACGGTTCCGTTCTGATAGTGACAGCTGGCCTGCAAATCGGGCCTACTCTTTTTTTTTTTTAATAATATATTTTAAATTGTACTTTAGGTTCTGGGGTACATGTGCAGATCATGCAGGATTGTTGCTAGGTACATATATGGCAATGTGGTTTGCTGCCTCCATCCCCCTGTCACCTATATCTGGCATTTCTCCCCATGTTATCCCTCCCCAACCTCCCTACCCCCTGCTGCCCCTCCCCTAGTCCCCCCCAACAGACCCCAATGTGTGATGCTCCCCTCCATGTCCATGTGTTCTCATTGTTCAACAACCGCCTATGAGTGAGAACACGTGGTGTTTGATTTTCTGTTCTTGTGTCAGTTTGCTGAGAATGACGGTTTCTAGGTTCATCCATGTCCCTACAAAGGATACGAACTCATCATTTTCTATGACTGCATAGTATTCCATGGTGTATATGTGCCACATTTTCCTTGTCCAGTCTATCATCGATGGGCATTTGGGTTGGTTCCAGGTCTTTGCTATTGTAAAATGTGCATGTGTCTTTATGTCAGAATGATTTATACTCTTAAGGGGAAAGTTCTGTGAACATCTGAGTTACTGGTTCCAGATCTCTCTCACACCAGTCCCATTTAAGCCCTCCTTCTGTTTTCCTTCTATGAACCAAATTTCTCCCTTTTTAAAACTTAAGGAAGTTCCTCTTACTTAGAATTCAAAACAGTTCTGAAGGAATCAGTGGAAAAAAATAATAACACAGGGATATTCTGACAAAAATTTAGGGGGAAAGCTGAATTGGAAGGGGCAGAGAATAATTTTACTTTTGAAATGATGATTTTTTAGTTAGTTACAGAGCACAAATGTGAAAACATTCAGTAAGACAAATTTGGAATTTATTCTCATCAAATGCAATTATGATACCTAACACATATGATCTTGTTCTGCATTCCTAACACTATTCTTTACTCTTTACCTGCATCAACTCATGCATTCCTCTCAATATCCACTTTTCAGTCAAGAAACCTGAGATACAGAGAGTTGTTATAACTTTGCAAGGTGAACCAATCAATAAATTTTGGAGCCCAGATAGTCTGACTTCAGAGATCATCTTGAATTAAGTGGAAGAAATATTGATATGTAACCCTTTACATGTTAAAATGTGTGTGTGTGGTGTGTGTGCATGTGTGTGTGCTCACTGGAGTGTCTGAGTACACACTGGTAAAAGATTCACAATCTTATTTTAAAATTGATGCTTGTAGGAAGCACAACCTTTCCATTTCTGAACAATTATACGGGGGATCCAGATATGTGCAATGCATTTTGATAACTGAGTGACTATTATCTTTAACAATAATCATCAGGGAGGACCCTCAATGTCAATAGATAGGAAATACTGTTAAATGGACTCTTTCCTTGATTTTCTGTAATTTTCCATCTTGTTTACTTGCTGTTTCTTTGTTCTCCACCTGCATTAAAACAAAACCTGTAGCTATTTTTGCATTTGCATAAATTAACACATCCTGGATTTCTGCCTGAACAGATTCTGCAACATATCATCCCTGTGGCGTATCACCTGTCTACTTGTTACACAATGTAAAATGGGACATCTTCAGTTGCCTCAGAATTGGTGGCTATATTACCTGCTTGAACAAAGTGATACTAAGCACTTCGCATTCTAAAGAGAGCTGCTAACAATTAGGGTTAGACATGTTGCTCAGGTTGGAGACTGGACCTGCTCACCTTTTAGTTCCTTCCAAGACTATAGAAGGACATAGACTGGAGGAGAGAGAAAGAGAATGTCCTGCTTAGACTGCAGTGAGGGAGGAGAGAAATGTGATTAACCTTATCCCATTCCTAACCAAGCCACACAGGCTGGGGTATTCCAAGAGCATCTTAGTGATTCTGGTTGGCACCTCAGTCCCTAGTTGGTTTCTAGCAATCTGCATGCTTAATCTGGTGCTACCACTGGAGAAGCTGATTACTGAAAGAAAAACTTTCATTCAGAGTCCCACATCAGTAGATGCCACCAGCAGCCACCAAACTAAGCCAGAATAGGACCTGAGATGTCCGCCCAACTCAGACAGCCAGTCAGTTCTCTAGGAACAGCTCTACATACGCCGAGTATCATCACTATTTCTCCTTCCAATTATATTCCTAAAATTAATGGATTGTCAGATTTAATAAACACTTGAAGAAGTGCTTCCTATATGTTATGAACTGTTTTACATGATTTACCAATATTAACTCACTTAATCTACATACTAACCCTCATGAGGTAGGTACTCCATATCCTTGCTTTACAGATGGGGAAGCTAAGTCACCAGGAGGTTAAATAGTGTGCTTCAAAAATCACAGAACCAGAAAGTGGTCAAATCAAATGGAAACAGGCCATCTGTCTCCAGAGTTGCTGCCCTTAACCTGTAAGCTCACTCCCTCCTTGCTCCCAGGCCTCACACTGACACACCTGCCAAAGGCCAGGGTGAGAAGAGACCAAGAGCTTTCCCTACTCAAACTACTTCAAGACACAAGCCTGGTTGGAAGTGGAGGAAAGGAAATCAATGGTATTTAAAACAGGTACAAGAGGGTAGAATTTTTAAACTGGCTTAACCTGATTTTTTAGT
>CAUYQU010083829.1:0-20044 GCA_963574635.1 Cheracebus regulus | reverse complement strand
CTTAGCTGCGATTGGTTATTAAGAAGCTATGGTTGCAGCACTTTGTTTGCATACTGGGCTTTTTAAGAGAAGACCAGGCTGTGCGAGCAAGGGAGAAGGGAACATGCTCGAGCATGTCTGAGCTTGCTCGGGGCTTGTAGAAGGGAAAAAAGGGGTTGGGGGGTGGGGGGTGCGTTCGAGCTCCCAGCAAGGCAACCGGCCTTACAGAGGGACCATGGAGGATTTTTTCCATCCAAAGCCAAATTCAGTGGGGCAATTGCAAACGTACATGAATTAAGAAAAACAAAAGCAGGACTACTGGTTAATGGTTGGGGTAAGAAAGAGTCTTTGTTTTAGATGGCTGAAAACCACAAGAGGAAAAGCAGGGAATGCAGGCTTGCCCAGAACACAGAGAACATGTGCTCATGTGTTTATTGGTTTCCTAGGAATTACCATCCTTAAAATCTTGTTGAGAAATTGTGCTACCTTGTAGAACATTGCCTTCATCACATCACTCTGTTGCTCAAAACCTTACTCTCGGGCAGGACACGGTGGCTCATGCCTGTAATCCCAGCACTTTGGGAGGTCGAGGCAGGTGGATCACAAGGTCAAGAGATCAAGACTATCCTGGCCAACATGGTGAAACCCTGTCTGTACTAAAAATAAAAAATTAGCTGGAGGTGGTGGCATGATCCTTGTAGTTCCAGCTGCTTGGGTGGTTGAGGCAGGAGAATCGCTTGAATCCAAGAGGTAGAGGTTGCAGTGAGCCAAGATGGCACCACTACACTCCAGCCTGGCAACGGAGCATGTCAAAAAAAAAAAAAAAGACCTCACACCCCGCTGCTATGTGAAGCCTGCCTTCTGTTACAGCCCCAGGCCTGGGCTCTTTCCCAGGCTTTTCACCACCTTCCTTAACTTGGTGCAATCTCATCTTTCTAACCTGCTCTCTGAACCTAAGCCTCTTCCAAGGCAGCATCCTCACCTCTCCTTGCACACCGCATGCCTCTGCTTGGCCTGTTTGCCAACTTAAAGGACCTTTCTCTTCCCCAAGAGAAACTGCCCATCTTCCATGACCCAAGATCCCTTCCCGATCATGTCAGTCCGCACTCGACTGGATTTTGCTAACTCATCTGCATTTCCAGGTCCCACCACCAGCTCAGGGCCTGCACACCCACTGTCTTGCATTTTTTACTCATTGGTTCTCTGTCTGTCAGGTTAATTCTATAGGAGTAGGAAGCTTGAGATCTTGGGATTCTCCATAAAAGCCTGGACAGGGCTGGCTGTAGGGAAAATCAAAATCATGCATTCTTTGTTTGGTCAAGGAGAGAGGTGGTGTGTTGGATATTGATGAGCTGAATCAAGAAGTTCGCAATGGTGTTCCAATGAACTCTAGTTGGGCATGATATTCATTGTTCTGTCTGCCATACAGGATGACTTTATTTATGTATTCATTTTTATTTTTATTTTTAGAGCACGTTTTATTTATGAGGACTTCTCTAAAATAAACTATTTACTTTTTTTTTTTTTTTTTAAACAGAGTCTTGCTCCGTCACCCAGGTTGGAGTGCAGTGGCGTGATCTCAGCTCACTGCAACCTCGGTCTCCTGGGTTCAAGTGATTCTCCTGCCTCAGCCTCCTGAGTAGCTGGGACTACAGGCACCCAGCACCATGCCTGGCTAATTTTGTGTATTTTTAGTAGAGACGGGGTTTCACCATGTTGGCCAGGCTGGTCTCGAACTCCTGACCTCGTGATCTGCCCACCTCAGCCACTCAAAGTGCTGGGATTACAGGTGTGGGCCACCGCGCCCGGCCACAGAATGCCTTTGAACATGTCAGACTGAGGGCGCCCTGCCCCAGGGGCAACAGCCTCTTCATGTTAAAGGTGACTGGCCAGAGTTGAAACAGGACAGGAGAATGGAAGTGCAGTGCATGCAGGCGGGGATATATGTAGTGCTTTGTTCTTAAAATTTCAATATTTGTCTTTTTCGGGGAATACGTAAGGAAATGTGAAGGACAGGCTAATTAAAATGTACTGAAGGGGGCCAGGCACAATGGCTCGCGCCTGTAATCCCAGCACTTTGGGAAGCTGAAGCAGTGGATCACGTGAGGTCAGGAGTTCAAGACCAGCCTGGCTAACATGGCAAAACTCCACCTCAACTAAAAATACAAAAATTAGCTGGGCATGATGGCACAAACCTGTAATCCCAGCTACCTGGGAGGCTGAACCTGGGAGGCGGAGGTTGTAATGAGCCAAGATTGTGCCACTGCACTCCAGCCTGGGTGACAGAATGAGATTCCGTCTCAAAAGAAAAAAGTGCTGTGGAGAATTTTTTGGTTTTATGAGAAGCGGCACTTGGCATTTCCCCCAATACACAATGGCTGGAAAGTTTTAAAAGGTTCTCAGTGGACATCACATCTCTCAGACATTAATGAAGTTGGAGAGAATAGATCTCACCAATGTCAAGGGGACAGGGGTAGGTGGATGAGACACAAATTGAAACCAGGCCCAGCCCAACATAAGAAAATCTGTGGGTTGGGCGCAGTAACTCATGCTTGTAATCTCAGCACTTTGGGAGGCCAAGGCAGGAGGATCACTTGAGCCCAGGAGTTCAAGACCAGCCTGGGCAACATAGTGAGACCTAGTCTCTACAAAAAATAAAAAAATCAGCTGGACATGATGGTGTGTGCTTGTAGTCCCAGCTACTCCGGAGGCTGAGGTAGGAGGATCCTGTGAACTCAGGAGGTAGAGGCTGCAGTGAGCTATGATCATACCACTGCACTCTAGCCAGGAAAACAAAATGAGACCATGTCTCCGAAAAGAAAAAATCTGTGTATCCCAGCAATGACTACTCTTTCTCTACCACTATTTACACTCCCACACATATCCTTAAATCACCTTTGCTCAAGAGAGACAAAAATGACAGCCACATCCATCATACATAAAGGCTGGTTCTCTGCCCCCACTTCCTTTTTCATTGCTGATGTTCCTTTTCAAAACGCTGTGACTTTTACTGTGCAAATAATAGGTGATAAATGCATAAATACTAGAAAATACAGATAACAAAGAAAGCACCCAGTTGAAATCACATCAACCAGACATACTCTTTTCATTTTGCCAAATACATTCTAGTCTCTTTTTTTATGAATGTCTATACAGAAATATGTAAATCTGTAAGAGCCGTGTCAAACAGTTATAAAAGTTTTCACTCATCAGCATAATTTTGATCATATTTTCTTTTCTTTTTTTTTGAGATGGAGTCTCACTCTGTCACCTAGGCTGGAGTGTGGTGGCGCAATCTTGGCTCACTGCAACCTCCACCTCCGAGGTTCAAGTGATTCTCCTGCCTCAGCCTCCCGAGTAGCTAGGATTGCAGGTGTGTGCCACCACACGTGGCTAATTTTTGTATTTTTAGTAGAGACAGGGTTTCATCATGTTGATCAAGCTGGTCTCAAACTCCTGACCTTGTGATCTGCCCACCTTGGCCTCCCAAAGTGCTGGGATTACAGGCGTGAGCCATTGCACCCAGCCATTTTTTTTTTTTTTTTTTTTTTTTAATTTTTTGAGACAGAGTTTCACTCTTGTCACCTAGGCTGGAGTGCAATGTCACAATCTTGGCTGACTGCAACCTCTGCCTCCCAGGTTCAAGCGATTTGCCTGCCTCAGCCTCCCGAGCAGCTGGGATTACAGGCATGCACCACCATGCTCGGCTAATTTTGCATTTTTAGTAGAAATGGAGTTTCTCCATGTTGGTCAGGCTGGTCTCGAACTCCCAACCTCAGGTGATCTGCCTGCCTCAGCCTCCCAAAGTGTTGGGATTACAGGTGTGAGCTACCCTGCCCAGCTCATATTTTCATATTACTAATCATCTACATCATTTTTCATGGTTAAGAATAATTTGCGTGGAAGTACTAGTGTGTGTGTGTGTGTGTGTGTGTGTGTGTGTGTGTAGCCGTGGTTGTTTTGTTTTGTTTAGAGACAGAGTTTTGTTCTTTTGCCCCTGCTGAAGTGCAGTGGCACAATCATAGCTCACTGAAACCTTGAACTCCTGGCCTCAAGTGATCCTCAGGCCTCAGCCTCCTAAAGCGCTGAGATTGCAGGTGTGAGCCACCGTGCCCAGCCTACCACAATATTTTAGCCATTTCCCATTGATAGAGATTTAGGATTTAAAAAATTCTGTAGACATATTTTTTAGATATATCTTTGGATTCTTATTTGAACTCCTTAGGATAAATCTTTAGAAGACTTACTAGCTGGGCAAGGTGGCCCACGTTTATAACCCCAGCACTTGGGGAGGCCAAGGCCAGAGGATCGTATAAGGCCAGGAGTTTGAGGCTAGCTTGGGCAACACAGCAAGATCCCATCTCTATTTATTAAGAAAAGAAAAAAGGAAGAAGACTCACAAAGCCATTTTTTTTTTTTTTTTTGAGATGGAGTCTTGCTCTGTCCTCCAGGCTGGAGTGCTGTGGCACAATCTGGGCTCACTGAAGCCTCTGTCTCCCAAGTTCAAGCAATTCTTCTGCCTCAGCCTCCTGAGTAGCTGGGACTACAGGCACGCGCCACCATGCCTGGCTAATTTTTTTTATATCTTTAGTGGAGATGAGATTTCACCATGTTGGCCAGGCTGGTGTTGAACTTCTGGCCTTAGGCGATCCACTCACCTCTACCTCCCAAAATGTTGTGATTACAGGCATGAGCCACTATGCCCAGCCCGAAGAGTATGTATTATTTCAAGCCTTCTCCAAATTGCCAAATTCTTTCCTTTAGTGCCTTTTTCTCAGATACTTGCCAACAATAGGCACTCATCTAATCTTGTCTTTTATCTGATACATTTTTTCTGGCTTTGACATAAACTGGTGTTTTTACAGCATTAACAACTAGATCAATGTGTACAAAGTAACCTAGAATTGGTTTTCAGTTCCAGGAGAAAATGTAGTGAGAGCGCCTTGCCCCAGGAGATGCTGGCGTAAAGCAGAGTGCGGTGTGCATTCGTGTTGATTTCTCCTTTTGTGCTCTGAAGACAAGCTTCCTGATGAGATAGGGTCTGGGGATAATGAAGCCGTCAGCCCACGTTTTATTTTCATGCCGCCTTTCGACTCTGTAGCTTCTTACTTCCTGCTGCCCATTCTTCCCCTTGCTTTCTTTAGGCGCCAACTGTCTCGTTCTTTATCCCTTCCTTCTTCCTCTCCAAACCTGTCCTCAGGAAATGATCTGGTATCAGCCATTCCCACCTTGACAGAAATTGTAATCAGTGAATACATTCTTCTAGTTGTTTGCATTATTATTATTTATTTATCTTATTTTGTTTATTTGTTTGAGACAGAGTCTCACTCTGTCGCTCAGGCTGGAGTAGAGTGGTGCCATCTTGGCTCACTGCATCTTTTTACCTCCAGGGTTCAAGTGACTCTTCCCCCACCTCAGCCTCCCAAGTAGCTGAGATTATAAGTGTGCGCCACCATGCTTGGCTAAAGTTTTTGTCTTTTTAGTAAAGATGAGGTTTTGCCTTGTTGGCCAGTCTTGAACTCCTGACCTCAAGTGATCCACCCGCCTTGACCTCCCAAAGTGCTGGGATCACAGGCGTGCGCCGCCGCACCTGGCTGAAAGCATTGTTCTTAATGGAAAAAATACATCAGATGAAGGTTTTGTTGTTGTTGTTTTGAGAGGAGTCTCGCTCTGTCGCCCAGGCTGGAGTGCAGTGGCATGATCTCGGCTCACTGCAACCTCTTCCTCCCGGGTTCAAGCAAATCTCCTGCCTCAGCCTCCTGAGTAGCTGGGACTACACCTGGCTAATTTTGTATTTTTAGTGGAGACGGGGTTTCATCATGTTGGTCAGGCTGGCCTCAAACTCCTGACCTTGTGATCTGCCCGCCTCGACCTCCCAAAGTGCTGGGATTACAGGCATGAGCCACAGTACCTGGCCTCTTTTTTTTTTTTTTTTTTTAAATAACCCTTATGTGTCAACCACATTAAGTCTGGCTACATAGCATGAAGATGCTCCTGATTACTTGGGGAGCCCAGCTTTCTGCATAGACCATTACCGAAGTTGGCTCTGAGCAGAAAACAGGAGGGTGTGTATGTGGGAAGGGTGTGTGACTCTCCTTGTCCAGGGTTTCAGGCTTCAGAATGCAGCCTGGTACTGAAACCGGCTCAAGAGCCCCAGAGACGGTTGTTTTTGGATAATCATAGAAATGGACCCTTTTGCTGTTAAAGCTTGAAACTTGTTTTTTTTCTTTTTTTTCTTTTTATTAAAATCTGAGTTCCTTCCTCAGGAAAGGAACTTCAGGTCTCTAAAAAAAAAAAAAACGATCAAAGGGCCAGGCGGGGTGGCTGTAATCCCAGCACTTTGGGAGGCTGAGGCGGGCGGATCATGAGGTCAGGAAATTGAGACCATTGTGGCTAACATGGTGAAACCCCGTGTCTAATAAAAATACAAAAAATTGGCCGGGTGTGGTGGCTCACGCCTGTAATCCCAGCACTTTGGGAGGCTGAGGCAGACAGATCACAAGGTCAAGAGATTGAGACCATCCTGACTAACATGCTGAAACCCTGTCTCTACTAAAATACAAAAATTAGCTGGGCGTGGTGGTGTGCACCTGTAATCCCAGCTACTTTGGGAGGCTGAGGCAGGAGAATCACTTGAACCTGGGAGGTGGGAGGTTGCAGTGAGCCGAGATCGTGCCACTGCACTCCAGCCTGGTGCCTGGTGTTGGAGCAAGGCTCTGTCAAAAAAAAAAAAAAATACAAAAAATTAGCTGAATGTTGGGACACATGCCTGTAGTCCCAGCTACTTGGGAGGCTGAGACAGGAGAATCCCTTGAACCCAGGAGGCAGAGGTTGCAGTGAGCTGAGATTGCACCACTGCACTCCAGCCGGGGTGACAGAGCGAGACTCCGTCTCAAATAAATAAATACAAATTTTAAAAAGGCTTCTTCCTTGGCAATGGTTGAAATCTCAGTGAATGGCTTTCTGTGCAGCAAGCAGCAGGACCTGGACGGAAGTGGTGATGTCTCAGTAACAGTATGCTGGTCAACCAGTTCTCTGTGGGAAAAATAAGCCCACACTTGTAGCATTTGTTGATATTCCTGGTGTGGCAGATTTCAAGGTACCAATAGTGTAACAACTGGCTCATACTCTTCCTATTTACCAGCCAAGCACGATGGCCCACACCTGTAATCCCAGCACTTTGGGAGACCAAGGCAGGAGGATCACTTGAGGTCAGGAGTTCAAGACCAGCCTGGCCACCATGGCAAAGCCCAGTCTCTCCTAAAAATACAAAAATTAGCCAGGCGTGGTGGTGCATGCCTGTAATTCCAGCTACTCGGGAGGCTGAGGCAGGAGAATCACTTGAACCCAGGAGGCAGAAGTTGCAGTGAGCTGAGATTGTGTCACTGCACTCCAGCCTGGGTAACAAAGCAAGACTCCATCTAAAAAAAAATAGTATTCCTGTTTACCAATCAGATCTTTCATTGAGAAAGTCCACTGGTTTATTTTACAATAGAATCTTCTTTATGTTGGGAGCAGTGGCTCATGCCTGTAATCCCAGCACTCTGGGAGGCCGAGGCAGGCAGATCATGAGGTCAGGAGTTCAAGTCCAGCCTGACCAACATGATGAACCCCATCTCTACTAAAAATACAAAAATTAGCTGGCTGTGGTGGTGTGTGCCTGTAATCCCAGCTACTCAGTAGGCTGAGGCAGGAGAATTGCTCGAACCTGGGAGGTGGAGGTTGCGGTGAGCTGAGATTGTGCCACCGAACTCCAGCCTGGGTGACAGAGTGAGACTCCATCTCAAAAAAAAAAAGAAAAAGAAAAGAATCTTCTTTCAAGATGGTATTCAGTGATCACACCCATCTCACCTGTTTATTGTAACAGATGTAACTAGAGGCATTGCTTCTGAATGTTACGTATGAGTTAGGAGCCATATGAAATTATTCTGTGATCATGGTGGCCAATGGCTAACATGTCTTTGAAATTTAAGCCTCCTTTGTTTTTTGAGACAAGGTCTTGCTTTGTAGCCCAGGCTATAATGCAGTGGCACGATCCTAGCTCACAGCAGCCTCAAACTCCTGGGCTTAAGCAATCCTCCTGCCTCAGTCTCCTGACCAGCTTGGACTCCAGGCACATGCCACCATGCCTGGCTCATTTTTTGTTTGAGATAGAGTCTCGCTCTGTCACCCAGGCTGGAGTGCAGTGGTGCAATCTCAGCTCACTGCAACCTCCGCCTCTTGGGTTCAAGCAATTCTCCAGCCTCAGCCTCCCAAGTAGCTGGGACTACAGGCGCATGCCACCACTCCCGGCTAATTATGTGTATTTTTAGTGGAGACGGGGTTTCACCATGTTAGCCAGGATGGTCTTGATCTCCTCATGGTGTGATCTGCCCGCCTCAGCCTCCCAAAGTGCTGGGATTACAGGCGTGAGCCACTGTACGCCTGGCTCGTCTTCAAATTTTTCCTTTTTGCAGAGACACGGTCTCCCGATGTTGCCCAGGCTCTCTTGTCGTGAGTTGTCTGGTACATGACATTGGGTGTAATTCGATGCTCACTAAGGCAGGCTCATAATTCGTCGTCAAGAAAAATTTGGATCCTGCAAGGCGGCCTGTCTTTGAAAAAGAGAGTCCGGGCCGGGTGCAGTGGCTCATGCCTGTAATCCCTCCACTTTGGGAGGCCTAGGGGGCGGATCACCTGCTGTCAGGAGTTCATGACCAGCCTGGCCAACAGGGTGAAACCGCGTCTTTACCAAAAATACAAAAATTAGCTGGGCATGGTGGTGCACGCCTGTAATCCCAGCTACTCCGGAGGCTGAGGCAGGAGAATCACTTGAACCTGGAGACAGGGCGGAGGTTGCAGTGAGCTGAGACTCCACCATTGCACTCCAGCACTCCAGCCTGGATGGCAGAGTGAAACTCTGTCTCAAAAAAAAAAAAGGAAAGAAAGAAAAGAGACTCTGTGTGAGACCCCTTCATTTTACAACAGTCTGTCAATTCTGGTAGCTAGTGTCAAGTAGCTAAAGCATAGGGAACTCTTTCTATCTGGCCGTGCAGACAACAGAAAAGACACCGGGCGCGGTGGCTCACGCCTGTGATTCCCGTACTTTGGGAGGCTAAGGAGGGTGGATCACGAGGTCAGGAGTTCGAGACCAGCCTGGCCAACATGGCAAAACCCTATCTCTACTAAAAATACAAAAATTAGCCAAGTGTGGTGGCATCTGCCTGTAGTCCCAGCCACTTGGGAGGCTGAGGCAGGAGTATTGCTAGAACCTAGGAGATGGAGGTTGCAGTGAGCTGAGATCATGCCACTGCACTTGAGCCTGGGTGACAGAGACTCCATCTCAAAAAGAAAAAATAAAGAAAGAAAATGCCAGCCGGGCGCAGTGGCTCACACCTGTAATCCCAGCACTTTGGGAGGCCCAGGCAAGTGGATCACTTGAGGTCAGGAGTTTGAGAGACCATTCTGGCCGCCACAGTAAAACCTAATCTCCACTAAAAATACAAAAATTAGCCAGGCGTGGTGGCAGGTGCCTGTAATCCCAGCTACTCAGGAGGCTGAGGCAGGAAGATCGCTTGAACCTGGAAGGTGGAGGTTGCAGTGAGCTGCTATTGTGCCACTGCACTCCAGCCAGGCGACAAAGCAAGACACCATCTCAGAAAAAAAAAGGCCAACAACAAAAACAAAGAAAATGCATATGGGGCCGTACACACTTGCTCTTTTCTATATCACGATGTCCTAAAGTTTAGTAGGCAGGAAAATCACCAAGTTTCAAAAATACCGATTTATGCCCCCTCCTCCCAATATTCTGATTCAAAGGTCTGGGTTGGCTCTAGAATCTGTACTTTATGAGTGAGTCAGCTGAGTCTGATGCAGAGGCTCAGGGGACACTTGGAGCGGCCCTGGTCTAGATCTCCTGAGTCCCACCCTTGTATGATGCTTGCTCATCGGACACAAACACATTCAGACCTGTAGAGTCACTCTGGCTCAGCCGCAAGTCAGAATTCACCCCTCTTGGCTTTTATCAAAGGCCAAAGCAAGAAGCAGCCAGAGAAGGAAATGTAGTGATTTCATTTGTTTTTATTTAACAATAAATTCCTTTGGGCTGGGCCCAAAATTCCTTTGGCTCACGCCTGTAATTCCAGCACTTTGGGAGGCTGAGGCAGGTGGATCATGAGGTCAGGAGATCGAGACCATCATGGCTAACACGGTGAAACCCCATCTCTAATCAAAAAAAAAAAAAAAAAGAAAGAAAAAAAAGTAGGCTGGGCATGGTGGCTCACGCCTATAATCTCAGCACTTTGGGAGGCCGAGGCGGGTGAATCATGAGGTCAGGAGTTTAAGACCAGCCTGGCCAAGATGGTGAAACCCATCTCTACTAAAAATACAAAAAATTAGCCGGGTATGGTGGCAGGTGCCTGTAATTCCAGCTACTCAGGAGGCTGAGGCAGAGAATTGCTTGAACCTGGGAGGCGGAGGTTGCAGTGAGCTGAGATGGTGCCATTGCACTCCCGCCTGGGTGACAGAGTGAGACTCTGTCTCAAAACTAAACAACAAAAAAAGCAACCCCAAAAATTAGCTGGGTGTGGTGGCATGTGCCTGTAATCCCCGCTACTTGGGAGGCAGCAGCAGGAGACGCGCTTGAACCCGGGAGGTGGAGGTTGCAGTGAGCCGAGATCGTGCCATTGCACTCCAGCCTGGGCGACAGGGTGAGACTTTGTCTCAAAAATAATAATAATAACAATAATGGATTCCTTTTATAATTTAATTTTAGTGTGAAAAGGCTATTATCTGAAAAGAGTCATCACATTTCTTCCTCTTGGTCCCTACGATCCTCAAAATAAGCTAAAACGCTTGTCCCACTCCTGGTTCTTGGTATAATTATGACTGCCTTTGTCTTCATAGTTTCTGATGCCTCTGTTTTTATTTTAAAGTGCCTTAAATCCTTTTTGGAAATGCACAATGTGTAACAAAGCAAAAAAAAAAAATAGATAAAACACAGAGAGATCTGTTAGGTATCATTACATTAACAAGAGACTATCTCTTGGTCCATCCGAAGTTGTGGACTCAGAGGGACTTCAGAACACAGTTTTACTGTTCCGTTCCTTCTGCGCTTTTACACCCAGTTCCTCTTTCTACCATCTTCATTAGCACAGGACTCACTAGATCAGCAGTAAACCATAAGCAATGTTCTCAGCTCCCTGCAGTCTCCACCTCCCAGGTTCAAGTGACTTTCCTGTCTCGGCCTACTGAGTAGCTGGGATTACAGACACCTGCCACCATACCCAGCTGATTTTTGTATTTTTAGTAGGTATGGGGTTTCACCATGTTGACCACGCTGGTCTTGAACTTCTGACCTCAAGTGATCTGCCCGCCTTGGCCTACCAAAGTGCTAGGATTACAGGCATAAGCCGCTGCGCCTGGCCTAGGTTTTGTTTTTTAACCACACTTAAAAAAATGTTTTTGGCTGGGCACGGTGGCTCACGCCTGTAGTCCCAGCACTTTGGGAGGTGGAGGCAGGAGCATCACAAGGTCTAGAGATTGAGACCATCCTGACCAACATGGAGAAACCCCATCTCTACTAAAAATACGAAAATTAGCTGGGCGTGGTGGCACATGCTGATAGTCCCAGCTACTCGGGAGGCTGAGGCAGGAGAATCTCTTAAATCTGGGAGGCGAAGGTTGCAGTGAACTGAGATTGTGCCTTCGCACTCGAGCCTGGGTGACAAGACCAAAACTCCGTGTTAAAAAAAAAAAGTAAGTAGGGCGATATAGTCACTTAGGTTCAGTTTATCACTCGTGGGAGAGCACACCCTCTCTCACTTGTATTATCTCTCTTGGTCACTTTGTTCTTTAATCATTTTGATCCATAGAACTATCTAGAAGATTAGATGAAACTAAGATGGCCAGATCGTCCTGGTGATTTTGGCCTCCTCTTCTTTGGAAGACTGAGGGCCCCCTGCGTTTTCCACTGCAGGCCTCCAGGCTTCTCAGATAGCTTAGAGTTCCCGATTCCTCCACTGCGCCAGGCCCAAGGTTAATGGATGAGGGAGAACTAATTCATTGATTTAGACGTTGAGTCTGAGCCAGGCTTTTGTTTGTGCTGAGTTGTGCTTTGGACTCAGAAGTTTTGCCAAAAAACCTGTGGCAATGCCATCCAATGTGAGACTGGGACCAGCAACTGGAAACAAAATAAGCTTTTTTTTTTTCTTTTTTGAGACAGAGTCTCGTTCTGTTGCCCAAGCTGGAGTGCAGTGGCACAATCTCGGCTCACTGCAACCTCCGCCTCCCGGGTTCAAGCGATTCTTTTGTCTCAGCCTCCTGATTAGCTGGGACTACAGGCGCACAGCACCATGCCTGGCTAGTTTTTGTATTTTTAATAGAGTATTTTTAATAAAATTAGCTAGGTGTGGTAGTACACACCTGTAGCCCCACCTGCTACAACAGGATTTGCCATGTTGGCCAGCCTGGTCTCCTACTCCTGACCTCAAATGATCCGCTTGCCTTGACCTCCCAAAGTCCTGGGATTACAGGTATGAACCACTGCACCTGGCCAAGAAGCTTTTCTAGAATATTTCTTAGTTCCATCCATGAGCATGAGAGCGGGTCTTTCCCGTTATTCAAAACTGTAAAAACATTGAGTGTCTGATGAAAACTGGGCCATATGTAATTGTATTAGTCTGCTTTCATGCTGCTGATAAAGACATACCTGAGACTGGGTAATTTATAAAGAAAAATAAGTTTAATGGACTCACAATTCCATGTGGCTGGGGAGGCCTCACAATCATGGTGGAAGGCAGAAGGCACGTCTTACATGGTGGCAGACAAGCAGAAAGTGAAAGCCAAGCAAAAGGGGTTTTCCCTTAAAGTCACCAGATCTCATGAGACTTACTACCATGAGAACAGTATGGGAGAAACCACCCCATGATTAATTCATCTCCCACCAGGTCCCTCCCACAACACATAAGAATTATGGGAGCTGCAATTTGAGGTGAGATTTGGGTGAGGACACAGCCAAATCATATCAGTAATAATAGTCAATATTATAATGGCTATCATTTTATGTCATGTTTGACATTTTACAAGCCCTTCTATCTAAATCATCTCATGTGGTCCTAACAAAAATCACTCGAGTTGGTTTAGTATTCCCTTGTGAATTTCAGAGCAGATGAGTATTTGCCTAAGGACTCATAGTTAGTCACTTGTCTAAAGTTACAGAAACAGTGATGGAGCCAGGATTTGAACACTGTGCTGTCAACTACCCTGGAGAGGAGATGGTGTGGTGGTTATGAATCCTGTAAGATGTAAGAAGAATTTTTCAGGCTGGCAGCACTTTGGGGGATCAAGGTGGGAAGATCACTTGAGGCCAGAAGTTTGAGACTAACCTGGGCAACATAGCAAGACCCTATCTCTACCAAAAATACAAAAATTATCTGGGTGTGGTGGTCCATGCCTGTAGCCCCACCTACTTGGGAGACTGAGGCAATAATCCCTTGAGCCCAGGAGTTTGAGGCTGCAGTCAAACTGTGATTGTGCCACTGCACTCCAGCCTGGACTGACCCTGTCACTAGGAAAAAAAAAGAAGAAGAAAAAGAATTGCTTATGGAAGAGACCTACATATGAAATTACTTGATTGGCCAAGTGTTGTGGCTCACATCTGTAATCCCAGCACTTTGGGAGGCCAAGGCTTGTGGATCACAAGTTCAGGAGTTCAAGATCAGCCTGGCCAAGATGGTGAAACCCCATCTCTACTAAAAATACAAAAATTAGCCAGGCATGGTGGTAGGTCCCTATAATCCCAGCTACTTGAGAGGCTGAGGCAAATAATTGCTTGAACCTGGGAGACGGAGATTGCAGTGAGCCTTGCTCTGTTGCCCACTGTACTCACGTGTGGGAAACAGAGCAAGACTCTGTCTCAAAAAAAAAAAAGAAAGAAAGAAAGAAAGAAACTCTACTTGAGTTTTGATTTCTTGTTTGACCTCAAGAATCCATTATGCTGATTTTCTCAGGGTTAGGGCCATGTGAACTACTATACACAGCGTGGATGTGAATGTGGTCAAGCCTGTAAGGACCGTGAGAATATTTGTGTAATTCTCCAAGCAGCCAGTCATTGTCTCAGAGTCAGGGCCCAGCACACAGAGAGTGGGCTTCTTTGCTCCCAGCCTGCAAAGTGGCGCAGTGCATGGTGCCAGCTCTCTACTGAGAGGGACTCCCAGGTTCCACAGTGGAAGGCCAGGGACGAGGACGGTGGAGACAAGCTCTGAGCAGTGAAGTGGCTTAGCACCAGAGCAGCTGGGATTCCAAGCCATCCTGCGATGGAGCTGGGCCGTGTTGGTAAGGACTTCCCAAAGGCAGTTTGAACTCTTAGTCTGCTGGGCAAGAAGCAGGTTGCAGGGACAAGGGGCATCCATCCTGCTGATCACCAGAGACTTCCGGTCTCTTCCTCTTCTGGGCTGTCCCCGCTCATTCCTGCCCAGTAGGAAGGAGGAAGGCAGATTTCTTCTCCAAATCCTGCTTTTGTGAGGGTGACCTGTGATTGGGTGATATGTTCCATGATGATGTACCTGTTTACTTTTCTTTTCTTTTTGAGATGGAGTCTCCCTCTGTTTCCCAGGCTGGAGTGCAGTGGTGCAATCTTGGTTCACTGCAACTTCTGCCTCCGAGGTTCAAGCGATTCCCCTACCTCAACCTTCTGAGGAGTGGGGATTACAGGCTCCTGCCACCACACTCCACTAATTTTTATATTTTTAGTAGAGACGGGCTTTCACCATGTTGGCCAGGCTGGTCTCGAACTCCTGATCTCAACTGCCTAGGCCTCCCAAAGTGCTGGGATTACAGGAGAGCCACCGCGCCTGGCCATGGTTTCCCATCTTTAACAGATGGGTAATGCACCCTCAGTACGACAAACACAAGAGCCTTTCAATCTGTCGCCGCCTTCCCTCTTGCCCTCATCTCGCGACGTGCCCCAGTGTGCGTTATTCCTGGGTACAGTGTGCCTGAGGTTCTCCCCAATACCATGCTCTCTCATCTGTTCTTTTTCTCCTGGTTTTCTCTCTGCTTGGAATGTTGCAATTCCAACCCTGCAGTTATAGAGTTCTCACGTGTCTGTTAAGCCCCTTTAAGCCCCTTTCAGAAGGTCATCACAGCCAGGCGCCTGTAATCTCAGCACCTTGGAAGGCTGAGGTGGGAGGATGTCTTAAGGCCAGGAGTTTAAGACTAGCCTTGGCAACATGGCGAGACCATATCTCCACCAAAAAAAAAAAAAAAAAAAAAAATTAGCCAGGCATGGCAGTGTGCACCTGTGGTCACAGCTATTCAGGAGGCTGCGGTGGGAGGATTGCTTGAGCCCCGAAGGTTGAGGCTGCAGTGAGTTATGATGTGCCACTGTACTTCAGCCTGGGTGTGTGAGACCCTGTCTCAAAAAAATAAACATAACCATAAAAATAAAAAGTAAGGACGATAATCACTTGCTTCCATGCATTCCCATTGAGTTCAGCATACACTCATAGAACCTATCAAAATTTCACTTTCTTTTCCCATCAGCCTCCCCATTCCTGATCAGGGGCTCTGTATCTTTCAGCCTCCTAGCATGCTTCTTGCATATAGTAAGGAATTGATAATATGCAGTTCAGAGCTTCAAATGAAAGCCCCCGTGGGAAGAAGTGTAAGAGGCCGGCTAAGGAATGCACTGCAATTTAACTCCAAAGTCTCAAAGCAGGACATGTCTTTCACTGCCCATGAAGAATAGTAAATAGTCGGCCAGGCGCAGTGGCTCACACCTGTAATCCCAGCACTTTGGGAGGTCCAGCCGGGTATATCACCTGAGGTCAGGAGTTCGAGACCAGCCTGGTCAACATGGTGAAACCCCATCTCTACTACAAATACAAAAATTAGCTGGGCGTGGTGGCAGGTGCCTGGAATCCCAGCTACTCAGGAGGCTGAGGCAGGAGAATCACTTGAACCTGGGAGGCGGAGGTTGCAGTGAACCGAGATCACACCACTGTGCTCCAGCCTGGGTGACAGAGCAAGACTCTGTCTCAAAAAAAGAAAAAAAGAAATAGTTTCTTTTAGGGAAGTCCTCGTAAATACAATAGGCTCTAGAACGTGCCTGTGCTAACATACTGAAGGACTGAGAGCACCACTGCTGTGGGCACCAGGAAGAACACACACCAGAGTAGCCCACCATTCCCACGGCCAACACCTCGTTCCAGACGCTTCTGCACTCCTGGAGGGACAGTGCGTAGTTCTATTTGAAAGGCCCCCGTCTGTAGCATCTTAAACTTGGTCTGCATCAGACTTCCTTTAAGTGGCACTTGGATTTTGCAGAGCACTTGCATCGAGTGGAGACATCAGGAGAACACTAAGAGCTTTGGAAACGCAGACATGGAAGCAGTTCATTGCAGTATGAAGAGCTTCTGTCTAAGAAGGCTGGGGAAAGCTGGTAAGAAAGGAAACCATCTTGGCCAGGCTTGGTGGTTCACGCCTGTAATCCCAGCACTTTGGGAGGTCAAGGCAGGCAGATCACAAGGTCAGTAGTTCAAGACCAGCCTGACCAACATGGCGAAACCCCATCTAAGCTAATCCAAAAATTAGCCAGGCATGGTGGCACATGACTATAATCCCAGATGCTCAGGAGGCTGAGGCAGGAGAATCACTTGAACCTGGGAGGCGGAGGTTGCAGTGAGCTGAGACCACGCCATTGCACTCCAGCCTGGCAACAGAGTGAGACTCCATTTCATAAAAAAAAAAAAAAAGACACTGTCTTATCTCAGACACCTGGACATCTTTCAGATCCGTAGTTGACTCTCAGGAGTGGAGAGAAGCTATTCCAACACTGTTCTAGGCATTTCCATGATCACCGCCAACCTCATTACAAAAAAGGCTGTCCCATGGAAACAAGCCATTGGGATCATTTGTTTCCTGTGAAATCTCCAACACTCAGCATAGTAGCCCATAATAGGTGCCCAATACATGTTGAGTAGATAAATGAATGAATGACAACCAAACAAAATGGCCAGTGGATCCATTTGCTCAAACTGCTTTAAGGATCAAATCAATTATAACTTTAAGCCAAATAAGCCTCCTGCATGTTTTATTATGGAGGTGAATCCAAGAGTTGATTAGGTCATGTGCTATTTTACCATATTCACTGGAATAGTTTGGGTCCCAAGCACAGAATTTAGATAGTTGAGGGCAAGGATTATACCCTATTTGCCCTCCTTTTCATCCAAATGCCAGGTGATGATGCTAGGAGGTGATTAGATAGAGGAATCTTCAGATCTCAAATATTTAAATTTGTCTTTAGTAAATGATCTTTCTCCATTAATTACATTTAACATAAGAGTATTTTGCCAATAGAAATAATCCCAGGTGAATTGAGTGCATATTTGATGTGACCTTTTCAACTGAAAAAAAAGGTCTTCTGTTAGTATTATACACAGAACTTTCAGTGCACTTACACTTGTAAAACCAACTGTAGTTTTTGTAAAATGCATCTAAGAATGAGAATTTCTCCTTAAAAAGAAAAAAATCGGCCGGGTGCGGTGGCTCACACCTGTAATCCCAGCACTTTGGGAAGCCGAGGTGGGCAGATCACTGGAGGTCAGGAGTTTGAGACCAGCCTGGCCAACGTGGTGAAAGCCCGTCTCTACTGAAAATACAAAAATTGGCCGGGCGTGGTGTCAGGCACCTGTAATCCCAGCTACTCAAGAGGCTGAGCCTGGAGAATTGCTTGAACCTGGGAGGTGGAGGTTGCAGTGAGCCGAGATAGTGCCATTGTACTCCAGCCTGGGTGATAATAGCAAAAATCCATCTCAAAAGAAAAAAAAAAAAAGAAAGAAACGAAAGAAAAGAAAAGAAAAGAAAAGAAAAGAAAAAAATCATGTAAGAGGTAGAGGTTTCCTTGTCTAGGACATAGTAATCTGCCTCGAGAAAATTCTCCAGTTTGTGAGGGTGAGTTCAGACTGAATGCCAGGGGATTCCCCTGACAAATGTTCTTATAATATTAAGTAGGAAAAAGTTTCCTGACTTGACTTTAATTTGATTCTCAGGGATTTAAAGATGTTTTCTTTGCAGTCATGGCAATGAACAAAACTGGAAACTAAGAAAAGGCAAAATGAGACCATGAGAAGGATAGTCATGTATCCCTGAAGATATCCATAATATATTTTTGTCAAAATTTGAATCACTTCTGGCCACACACAGTGGTTCACACCTGTAATCCCAGCACATGGGGAGGCCGAGGCAGGTGGATCACTTGAGGTCAGGGGTTCTAGACCAGCCTGGCCAACATAGTGAAACCCTGTCTCTACTAAAGATATAAAAATTAGCCGGGTGTGGTAGCACATACCTGTAATCCGAGCTACTCTGCAGGCTGAGGGTGGAGAATTGCTTGCACCTGGAAGGTGGAGGTTGTAGTGAGCCATGGTCATGCCACTGCACCCAGCCTGGGCGACAGAGGGAAAACTTGTCTTCAAAAAAAAAAAAAAAAAAATTGAATAATTTCAGAATCTGTAGTTTTGTGACCTCCACCCCCAAAACAGAGCCTTGGGCTTTGGGCAATCTTGACTAAAGAGGACCGCTGTGTGCCTCTAAGCAGAACTTGAGTTTAGCTGTCGCAGATGTGTTGTTCAACCCAGTGAAGTAGATTCCACCTCTGTCCCAGGGTGAGAATGTTTCAGTGAACTGCAGTGTTTATAGCCAACAACTTCTTCCTAATACCCATGTTCTGGGTCCTTAGTAGATGTCAATAAGTATTTGCTCACTTAGGTAAACCAGATGTCCTGCATGAGAGCCGAAAGCTAGGATTTCTACTTTCTGGAGTTTTTTGGTCTTCAATCGGTTATTAATGTGTTTAGTCCTCAGGAATTGGCTGCTTTGCTGCCTTTATCACCGTTATCTTCTGTAATCAGCTAGAGTAGCGCTTTCTTGCCGACACCAAACCTCCTGAGAGAAGCTGAGGCTAGTGCTTCTACTTCCCTGTAGACGATGGGACTTTTCCTCCACACTCAGATGGTCTTGACCCTTTCTCCACCCCAACCCCATTCAACTGAATTTTCCAGCTCTGACTGCTTAAAAATCATAGGCTGGGCTCAGTGGCTCACGCCTGTAATCCCAGCTCTTTGGGACGCCAAGGTGGGTGAATCACTTGAGGTCAGGAGTTCGAGACCAGCCTGGCCAACATGGTGAAACCCCATCTCTACTAAAAGTACGAAAATTAGCCAGGTGTGGTGCCAGGTGCCTGTGATTCTAGCTACTCAGGAGGCTGAGGCAGGAGAATCATTTGAACCCAGGAGACAGAGGTTGCAGTGAACCGAGATCATGCCACTGCACTCCAGCCTGGGTGACAGAGCAAGACTCCGTCTCAAAAAATAATAATAAAAGTCATGGTGAATACCCACAGGCACCGCTTTCCTCCTCTCTTTACAGTGTTCAGCACTTACCAGGGTTTTTTTTGAGATGGAGTCTTGCTCTGTTGCCCAGGCTGGAGTGCAGTGGCACGATCTCACCTCACTGAAACCTCCACCTCCTGGGTTCAAGCAATTCTGCCTCAGCCTCCTGAGTAGCTGGGATTACAGGCGCATACCACTGTGCCCAGCTAATTTTTGTATTTTTAATAGAGACGGGGTTTCACCTTGTTGGTCAGGCTGGTCTCAAACTCCTGACCTTGTGATCTGCCCGCCTTGGCCTCTCGAAGTGCTGGGATTACAGGCGTGAACCAAGCTCGGCCCTACCAGGTTTTTTTTGTTGTCTTTTAGGATAGCAATAATGGATGACTAATCCCCCGAAAATCTCCTGTGCAATGAAAGCTTCTTCCTTTCTGAATTGCCTTCATCAGTAGAAGCAGACACCAATTTTCACAAACACTAGAAATGCCAGTGCCAGTTTCCCCTCCTCGGGCACCCAGGTTAGCCCACCTATGCCCTCTTCATAGCTTTCACTGCTTTGGGCATAGAAATGGATCCAGGAACTCATGAGAGAGAGTAGCAGTGTGCAGAGAATGTTCTAGTGAAGAAAAGGACAATCGAGGCCCCTTCATGGGAGGTGCTGTGTAATTGCTTTAAGAAGTTGGGATTCTGGCTGGGCG
>CAUYQU010083828.1:0-93219 GCA_963574635.1 Cheracebus regulus | reverse complement strand
GGGCAGCCATGGGGCAAATGCACAGGCAGAGCTGCCGAGCTCGGCTCCGAACAGCTTTGAACGTCTGCGGGGCCAGCATCCACGGGGAACTAAGACCGAGATCAGGCAGCACATGGAAGTGGGGGACTCTGCTCTGGAATTGGAAAACTAATTGATCTTTGAATCATTAAACCAAAGATAAATATTTTACTTATCAGCTTTGTCACAAAAAGCTATTATAAGGATAACTAGTAGGTAAATAGGTGGGGGTAAATGGAATAAAGAAAAAAACTTAATCCAAAAAAAAAAAGGCAAGAAAGAAAAAAAAAAAACAACACACAGAACAGGTAGGAAAAATATTAATTAGTAAGATAGGCTATTTACAAATACATCAGTAATTGCATTAAATGTGGACAGAAAAGTATTCCAAATATTTAGACTAACGAAAATTTGTTTAAAAACTGCAAATTATAAGGTATCCACACTGAATATAAAGACACAAAAGAATTGAAATTAAAGGACACAGAAAAAGCTACATCATGTATATACTAACCAAAAGAAAGTTTCAGATGCTACATAAATATTGAATAGGCTGGGCACAGTGGCTCACCCCTATAATCCCAGCACCTTGGGAGGCCGAGGTAGGCAGATCACAAGGTCAGGAGTTGGAGACCAGCCTGGCCAACATGGTGAAACTCCGTCTCTACTAAGGATACAAAAAATTAGCTGGGTGTGGTGGTGTGCAGCCGTAATTTTAGCTACTTGGGAGACTGAGGCAGGAGAATCACTTGAACCTGGGAGGTGGAGGCTGCAGTGAGCCAAGATCACACCACTATACTCCAGCGTGGGTAACAAGGTGAGACTCTGTCTCATAAAAAAAAAGAAAAGAAAAATATTGAATAAGCTTTAAAGTATGAACCGCCACTAAAGGTAAAGAGGAAAATATCATAATGAAAAGGGTGACTCTACAAACAATGCAATTCTAAATGTGTATGCATCTAATGATACAGCGCTAAAACATCAATGAAATAAAATCTGAGAGACTGGAAAGGAGGCCCAAATCTACCAAGAGTGGCAGTGGCAGACTAAGACACCTCCCATAGGAAAGGAGGCTTCAGGCACAGGACTGAGAGCATGGGCTCTGCACTGAGCACGGCTGCTTCTGCCTAGATTCTGGAAAAGGACTGAGGGCAGAGGCAGAACCCAAGGAGGCCAGAGAGGAAGCCGCTGTACAAGTTCGGGTGGGAATAATGGCAGCCTGGATGTCAACAGAAGAAACGAAGCCACTTGTGAAGCAGACTTAACAGGACCTGCCCATGCACAAAAGCAGAGAGGGGAAACCAACCCCAAGTGTGTCCTGGTCCACACGAGAGCAGCCAGTGAGGCACCAGCGGCAGCGATGATCCCAGGGAAGCAGCAAATACATACAGCCTCACCCAAAGAGGGGGACACGGCACCCACACTCGCACAAGTATAGAGGCGTGCACAGCCCCACCCGAAGAGAGGGACACAGCACCCGCGCACCCGCACTCACACACGTATAGAGGCATGCACAGACCCACCCAAAGAAGGGGACATGGCACCCACACTCGCACACGTACAGAGGCGTGCACAGCCCCACCCAAAGAGGGGGACACGGAACCCGCACTCACACATGTATAGAGGCGTGCACAGCCCTACCCAAAGAGGGTGACACGGCACCCACACTTGCACACGTATAGAGGCATGCACAGCCCCACCCAGAGGGGGACACGGCACCCGCACTCACACACGTATAGAGGCCTGCACAGCCCCACCCAAACGGGGACACAACACCCACACTCACACACGTATACAAGGACAGAAAGAGGTGTGCACAGATATTAACCGCAGGTGCCTGTGACAGACATCTTCATGGTTTTATGTGTTTTCCCCAAATCCTTACACTGAATTCCCCAAATCCTCACACTGAATTCCCGAAATCCTCACACTGAATAAAACCACTTTCAAAACAATCCAAATAATTTAGTTAAAAGAAAATGCCAACTACCTCAAGTAAGAAAGCAAGCAAAGGGATCTACTCAGACTCTCGGTGCTTCAGGCAATTTGCATGTATCAACTCAGACAATTACAGTAATACAAAAATATTTAGATTTCAACTCATCCACATGTTGAAGGCCTAGCTTGGAGTTCAGATTTAATACAACTATTTCACATTTACTCATAATGAACCACAGCCACCGCTGCCATGGATATGGACTGTGCTCCTCCCAGTCCATCGATGTCGGGGTTCGCAGTGCAGCCTGCAACTCACCTGCTGGCTCCTGGCAAAAGTTAAACACGTCTCTAACCTAGCAGAATCTTGCCAAAACAAATGACTCGCTAAGAAGATATGGGAATTGGATAAGAAGATCAACAAAACAGCTGCCCCTACTAACCTCCACCCTGGACGTCCGTCCTCCCTACTGCCTACCACATGGCCTGAGGGCCTTCTGCAGAAATGGAACCCTCACTATTTATAGAAACTGACATAACAGCTGATGAACAGAGACTGTTCTCCTATCAAGATAATATGCCTGATGAAGAACAGCCCAGAAGATGCTCTGGGCCTGTCATCTGAGGACTTCATCAGCTTTCCATATAGAAATACAGGGAAAAGGGAGAATTATTGCCATGAAAAAGAGGCTCCTTCACTAAAACAAACAAAACACAGCAATAACAAAAACCCCTTTCTGGATTAGTGAGTGCACTGCCCCCAGTGCTGCAGACCAACCCACCACCAGCTTTCTCTATTCCCACAGTCTTACCTCTCTGAATTCATGTAGGACACGGTCACTCTGATGAGCTCCAACGGTGACTTCTGGGATAAGGATAGGAATGGCTGTGTAAAGCAGCACCTGTGGCTTATCCTGAACCCTAAAAAATAAGACAAATGTGGGTCACACCAAACCAACAAAATACGATAAAAGAAGCTGAAGTCTAATTTTTTAAAACATCCATATAAAAAATCTATACATTCGAATAAATGCTGTTCATTGCCAAGCAGTAATCTCAGAGCAAAACTTTCGTCCCAAAGACCACGTGGTTGATCTGGAGCTGCTTTGTAAAATTACTCTCAGAACCCGAGGTAGCGTCTTTTAAAACCTTCAGCACCTACAAATGACGACCTTCTGGGAATGGGTACTGTTTTGGAAACATAGGAAAAGGAGTTAAAGTGTGATTTAAACACAGGAATAGCAGGAATAAAAAGCTATAAACGAATGGTTATATGACAGTGCTACACACAGAGCATGCCCCCACGAAAAATGTTCCAGATGCATGAATCTGAGGGGAAGGAACGGTGAGGGGCTGAAGGCCGCCTTGGGGGAGGGAAGGTAAGTGGCTGAAGTCCCTCTAGGGTTGCAGCTAGGGTCTTACTGCTCTGTTTTGCATGCTAAGGCCCACATAGGATGGTCTGTTGTACCACAGTTTGTAAAAGGTCTAATTCTCCACTTTTCTTGGCATCAATAAATATACGAATCACAGGATAGCCTCTTTGCTTTACCATTTCATTTTGTTGAATGTTAAAATATTTATACTTTGTTACAATTTGCTTATTTTAAATTAAATTCAGTCTGAATATAACCACTATACTTAAAGATGAAAAGCATTTTTTGAGCTTTTGGGAAAAAAATATTAAAATAAAGTCTCTTTTCTTAAGGGCTCAAAACAAAGAAAACAATTATTTTAAACGGGCACATTTCCATTACTGAGTTATAAAAGCAGGAGATGTTTCTCATTTGTAATGGCTCAAATGGAAATTATGTGAATGTACCTGGCTCTTGCCCAGACTTTGTGAGACAGTCCAGGGCCACTAAGCAAACCCAAGGCCTGTTCCCCATAGAACCTATGTGGGCTCTCCCACAAACAGAACAACCTGACCAGAATCAAAGGCCCACGGGATCCACAAATCATGCGTCCACAGACAGCCACAGAGCTGTGAACTGCGGCAAGCTGAAGATGAGTGGACGGCAGATAAAGCGTCAGGAGTGTCCTTGCAAAAACCGCGGGGCTCGTACAGTTATCCAATAACACAAATGCCCCTCCAAGAAACTGCTGCTAGGATAACAGTGATTGTTAGTTTTCCTAAGTGTATCTATGTTCATTTCCACATGGGTCGGCAAATGGCTGTAATGTACACACTTACAGATAAGATCACTGTCTTAGTTTTAATATTAAGTTGATTTTACTTGCCAAAAGATATTCAAATATTTTTTAAAATTTAAGCAAGCAGAACAGAAAGTTTGTGAAGGGCAGAAAGCTGCTGTATTTTGTAAGACTGCATTGATTCTAAGACTACAATCTCCCTCTCCAGAGGAAAGTGCTTCTAGCTTTCCTTATGCATTCTACTGAAACACTTCCATGCATGTGTCAATAAAGTACAAGTAAGTATCTTCTTACCATTAACACAAATAGAATTACCCTATTATAAAAGGATAATTTTTGAAGTGATCTCACAATAAAAAATTCCAAATAAAAATGAAGTTTATATTTTAAATGTTAACAAATATCAATGTAGGGAGGTGACATGGTTTTCTTTAGTTTGAAAAACCGAAGAAAATGCTAGAAAATGTGAAAGAAATCAGTGGCCTGGAGCAAGTGGAGATTAGAGAGCAACAGCGCCATCTATGCCTAATTTGGCAACATTACATTGTAGCCCGGGAAAATCTTTTAAGAAGTACACTTCAAACTATTTTTGAAAATTAAAAAAAGAATCTGTTACAATAATTCTACAACTTATTTATACCTAACCAAACTACCCTTTCAATGTATTACTATGAGCTTAAGTGATGACTATTGGGAAGAGTCTATAGTGTATCTCCAGTAAACTCCTAGATTCAAATAAGAAAGACAAGGAATCGTTCTGACTCAGGAGGCAAAAGGCAGTGGAAGAAAACTTTCTCTTCACAAAGCACTTAGTTTAATGATGAAGAATTCAAAACTGACTGAAGACAATACATCATTTTAATATCATAAGTCACTGTCTAAATAAGAAGATAAAAGATACTAAGCTTGGTTAGGATATGAGGTGCTCTGCCACATATTTTAAAACAGAGTAAAGCAGGAAGACAGAGAAAAGAATAAAACTGTAGATTGTGTTTTATGACTCAAGCTGTTTCCCAATTAACAGAATGTCAATACTTTGTCCTATAATATTTTCAAACCCTATTTTTCAAGTTCTCCTGAATTGCAAAGTTCTATCTGATACACTGTACTTCTGATACCAAACTCACATGCTACAGTTTCTGTAGCATTGAAATTTCATGTTAAAAAGATGTTCTCCAGGAGTCATATAAAAATTTTTGCAATTAAGCAAAAGAGGGTGGGTGTGAGGGTCTGGGCTCTGGAGAAGCAAGGTTGGCCAGAGAGGAACCCTGTACAACTGGAGGCCTGACTTGTCCCCGGAGTTCCTAACGGGACTGAAACCAACCCAGGCAGGCGCCAGTCAGCTAGGGATGTGGATATGAAGAAGACTGGAAAACACAATTGCTGCCTCTCAGCACAAGCATAGCTACACACATACACATAATTAGACACTGGCAACACGTAACTGCGATGGTGCAGAAATGTTCTAAACCAGTAATTTGGTCAGGTTCTGGATACAATGAATGTCACTGGTAAATGGCATGTTTACAATAATTATGTTAGAAAATTGGTCATAATCATCGCTTGAGTCTCTCAACTGAGAAATGGTTCTCGAATGAAAATAAACACAACTGATATTGTAAACTTACGAAACATCTTTGTGGGAGGAAGAAAGGCAAAATATCAGGAGAGAACAGGACAAAACCATTCATGGTGAGCTAAGTTAAAACAACTGAATGCTATAATTGATAAACTATGGGGGAATTACAGGATCCTTCTCTATGCTCTGGTAACCACATAACTAAATAACTACATGAAGGGTGCAGAATCGAATCGACACACATTTCACACTGTGTTTAGAAAATGACACTTATTACCATGGGGAGGTCAAGTCAGACACAATCCCTTGTCTCGGTAGCTCTGTTAGGTGTCCTATAATGCCCAGCAGTAGCTGATACTAACAAAGGATACCATATGCAGTCATATAAATAACAGCTTACAAGAGTTAAGAGAAGGTGTTAGGGAGAAAAAAAGGTGATTACAACCACACGTTAGAGACTGCTAGGATTTCTAGGTAATTTCTGGATAGGTGGTGGTAGAAGAAGGGCCTGGGAGATGGCCTGGTATCCTCCTGGTCGGAGAGGCAGAACCAGGGCAGACTGGGATTCTGAATTAATTCTGGGAAAGGAAATTCACATCTATGACTAAACAAAGATAAGCCACTGAAATATTCAAGTAAAGTGAAAATGGGGTCATTGTGACTTTTGAAAAAAACTAAACCTGGTGGGAGTGGGAGGAAGAAATAAAGAGGCAGAGGAACAGACCAAGAACCAGGGGATTACACCCCAAGAAGAGTAGAAGTGTTAGGGACAAGGGCGAGAAATCACTGAAAGCGGCACACAAACCTGCAGGGTGTGACTTAGGGGAGGGTAAGGTGGTCAGCAGGGAAAAAGGAGGGTTCACGCTAGGATTGTGGTTGATCAAGAAGTCGAAGGTTCTGCCAGGATTCAAGCCTGAACAGATGACAGGAGGGAAGGCAAGATGGCTCAGGGCAGAGGACCACAGAGGGGCTGCAGAGAGCAGCAGCTCCAGCTCTCGCAGCCTGAGGTCAGACGCCCCCCACCACCTGCACACTGTCACGTGATCTTAGCAAGCCCGAGCTCTGAGGCATGGTCTCCTCCCTGTAAAAAGAGGGAGCCCCGCCCCACAGGAGTGTTGTAGAACAGACAACTATTTCCAAAATCCAGATGCTGTGTTGACAACTACTGTTAACTATGAGATCTCAGATTTCAGATGTAATGGCAGAACACAATACAGTAGGGTCCCACCTCCAGCCTCCGGGCCACAAACCTCTGCAGCCTGTTAGGAATCCAGCCACAGAGCAGGAGGTGAGCTGCGGGTGAGCAAGCATGCTAGCAAATTCAGTATTTACAGCCGATCCCCCACTCACTTTACTGCCTGAGCTCTGCCTGCTGTCAGATCAGCGAGGCAGGAGACTCTCATAGGAGCACAAACCCTACTGTGAACTGCGCATGCCAGGGATCTAGGTTGCAAGCTCCTTATGAGAATCCAATGCCTGATGATCTGTCACTGACTCCCATCCCCCCAGATCGGACCGTCTAGTTGCAGGAAAACAAGCTCAGGCCTCCCACTGATTTTGTATTACGGTGAGTTGCATTGCATTATGTAAAACAATGTAATAAAAAGAGAAATAAAGTACCCAATAAATATAATGCACTTGAATCATCCCGAAACCATCCCTACCACCCCTGCCACATACAGTCTGTGGAAAAACTGTCCTCCACGAAACCAGTTCCTGATGCCAAAAAGGTTGGGACCACTGCAATAGAGCAGTTCAAAGAGATGACGGAGGTTTTTTAAAGCAAAGTTTTGAATAACAGAGTATATCATTTAGGTGAATTTACAAAAACACACACATATAGTTCAAAACATTAACAGAGTTTTAAAAAACAAAAAGGGAACTTCCAGCTTCAGCTCCAAAGAGTGAAGGCTGGAAGCTGTAATTTTCGTCCTTCCAATACAAAAAAGCTGAAAAAACTGGAACTCAATGGCTTTCCTGAACTATAGTAACAATGAATTGAGTGCTTTTATAGCTTATACAAAGTGGAAGAGGCCGGGTGCAGTGGCTCTCGCCTGAAATCCCAGCACTTTGGGAGGCCAGGGCAGGCAGATCACTTGAGGCTAGGAGTTTGTGACCAGCCTGGCCAACGTGGTGAAACCCCATCCCTACTAAAAACACATTTAGCCAGCCGGGGTGGCATGCACCTGTAATATCGGCTACTTGGGAGGCTGAGACATGAGAATTCCTGGAACTCAGGTTGCAGTAAGCCAAGGTCGTGCCACTGCAGCCTGCGCAATCGGCAACAGAATGAGACTCTGTCTCAAAGAAACAAAAAAGAAAAGTGGAAGGAATGGCAGCCATGTCACAGTGACAGCTGTCACCACGACAGCAGAAGGAACCGAGAAGACTGTGCTGTCAGGACCTGCACCCCATGGAGCAGCAGTGCCACTGCAAAGTGAATCTAGATGGCTTTTAAATGTATACTGGAAACTTCAGCAACCACTGAACACATTTTTAAAAGTACAATCAGTGTTAAGAGAAAAGATAAAAGAGAATCATATAGAATGCTCAGTGAAATCCAGAGAAGGCAGAAAAGGAGGCAGGGAGAAATGACAAATGCAGCAAACAGAGAACAAGGAAAAGCAATGGTGAAAAGGAACCTGAATATCTCAACACTCACTTCTCATGTGAATGGTTCAAATATAGCAATTAAAAGATAGAGACTGCCAGAGCAGATTAAAAACACAAGAACCCCAACTACTACTTACTGCCTACAAGATAACTAAAGACTCCAGTTAGAAGAGGGAGAAAGACACACCATGCCTACAGAATTGAAAGCTGGAGCAGCTATGTTAACTTCAGACAGAGCTGACTTCAGACAAGGAAAAATGTCAGGGAAAAAGAGGGGCGGTGATAAGGGGCCAATTCTTCACGAAGAGAATAACCTAAGATAATAAACTATGTACCTAAAAACATAGTGTCTCAAAAGACATGAAGCAAAAACTAACAGAACTCAAGGGAGAAACAGACAAGTCCAGTACTGTTGGAAATTTAAACTCAACTCTCAGTAACCGACAGATACAGCAGACAGAAAATGGTAAGGATACCGATGATTTGAATACCACTATCAATCAGCTCAATCTGACATTTATACAACAGTCCAGCAACAGCAGAATCTACATTCTTCTCAAGCTGAATTGGAACATTAGTTGAGATAGAAAACATTGGCCATAAAAAATCTTAATAAATGTAAAAGGAGGGAAATCATATACAGTGTATTCTGAGACCACAGGAGAATTAAAGTACAAATCAACAAAAGAAAGATACCTATAAAATCCCTAACTACCTGGAGATTAAACAACACACTTCTAAGTAACATGTGGGTCAAAGAAAAAGTCTCAAAATAATTTCTGAAACATTTTGAATGAAAATAAAAATACAACGTATCCAAATTTGTGTGATGCAGCAAAGGCAGTGCGAGAGGGAACCTGGTAGCACTGGATGCATACGCCATCATTCTTCTGTTCTCCAGGCTTCCTTCCAAGACCCCCACTAACATCAAAATCGGAGAATGCTCAAGTCCCTTATATACAATGATATAGTATGTGCATATAAACTATGCACACACCATACACCGTACACCAAGCTTTTCCAACTCACGGCCACACACAGCCCAGGGCAGCTTTGAATGCAGCCCAACATAAATATACACACTTTCTTAAAACATTATGAGATTTTTCTGCTTTTTTTTTTTCCCCCCCTAAACTCATAAGTTATTGTGTTAGTGTATTTTATGTGTGGTCCAAGACAATTCTTCTTCTTCCAATGTGGCCCGGGGGAGAAGCCAAAAGATTGGACACCCCTGCTTTAAAACATCTCTGGATTACTTATAATAGCTAATATAATGTATTAGGTATTTATAATATCTACTACAATGTAAATGCTATGTAAATAGTTGTTACACTGTATTTTAAATTTTTATTATTTTTTATTGCTGTATTATCTTTACTGGATTTTTTTTCCCAATTATTTTTGATCCAAGGTTGGTTGAATCCAAGGATGTGGAACCCAGGGATATAAAGTGCTGACTATATTAGAAAAGAAAAAAGATATAAAATTAATAAGTTTAGGAATCTATAGAAAAAGAAAAGCAACTGAAGCCTAAAGCAAGCAGGGAAAAAATAATAAAAATTAGGGTATACATCAATAAAACACAAAACAACTGGACAAATCATCAAAACAAAAACCTGGTTCTTTGAAAAAGTTAATAAATATGAAGGGAAAATTCACAAAGAGCAAATAAATAGCCAATAAAAATATAAATGGAAGTTTAGCATTTACAAAATGCAGAGTAAAACAATTACTTGCTTTGGTGTCAGAATTGCAAGTTTTTGCTTTTTCTTTAATTATATGAGGCAAATTCAGAGGACCAGGTTCAAGTATGAATACTGGTGCGCATATTCTGGAGGATCATTTTCAAAAACCCACTTTTATGCCTTAAGTAACCTGAAATTGGACAAAAAGGGGTATAACATGCTCTTTACTGTTATGAATATGAAGAAACTAAAATAACCCAAAAGGTCTATTTTAAAGAAATGGTAAACGATTATTCTGTGTTTGAGAGGTCAAAACTTTTTCTGTAAACGGCCAGATAGTAAATATCAGGCTTTGAGAGCTACATACGGTTTCCATCACATTATCTTTCTTTTCTCCTTCCAATCCTTTAAAAATGTAAAGATCATTCCTAGGGGCTGAAGGCTGGATCTTAGGGGCAGAAGCCAAACGGTTTCCCAAGCCGATGTGCATCTCAATCAATGGTAAGTGCAGCATATACGGGGAGCCATTAAAAAATTAAATTTTAAAATGTTTTACAAAACAGGAACATGCTCAATATATTAAAAGTAGGATATAAAAACACATGTAAGATGTATTTAGAAATATACGCACAGACACACATATTTAAAGACTGGAAAACCCCGCATTAAACTGTGAATCCCGGCACTGTGGCGGCAGAAGCACAGGGGATTTGATTCTATATTCAACCTTTGTTCCCAACTTTCTCTTCCAAGAGGGTATGCTTTGGCCTCTCACTCACTTTGTCTTGCCGTCAGTCATTTCAGTCCCCTCGCCCCTCACCCCTCCACTTCCCTCCTTACCCAGACTAAGTGTCATAGTTCACCACTATTCTCATGCGATTAGTCTGTGCTCAGTTCTCTCGCCCCTCTCTTACAAAACCTCGGTCTTGTTAAAATCCCAGGCTCTGCCCAAGGTGGAAAACCATATTTCCTGGGTTTGGATTTGCCTCCATTGCCTGAAGTTTTTCTGCCAGAAGCACGGTTCTCTTGTGCTCACAGAAAGCCGTTCCCTCACACAACACAGAGCCGGGCTAGGCTGCTGTCTCTGGCAGGGCCTCCTTGCAAGGCTGGCCCTCGGTTGGCTTCTGGAAACTCAGTTTCTAAGAAGTGTCCTATGCTGATGAGGCTGGGCAGCAAACTCAGCCCTACCAGGGTATGACAGGAGTTACAGAGAACACCTGCCTGCTTTCTGGGAGTCTGGAACCTGAGTAGTTGCGAAGCAGAGGATTCCTACACAACCAGCCCCTATAAAAATTACGGGCACTCTAGGTAGAAATACTGCCTGTATGTTACTGTATTTTTTGCTGTTAAAGAAAGTGGCTCAATCTCTGAGTGTCCCTGCATCCCTCACAGGAGGAAGAGAGCTTGGGAAGCCTGTGCATGGATTCCTCCAGAGTCTATCATGTCTTTTTTTGTACTGATCTGAGTATCCATCCTCATTCACTACAATAAATCTTACTCTGAACAGAGGAGACAGGCAGCTGCCGTAGAGGGCAGCCCCCAAGGCTCAATCCATTGCACCCTGTAGGGATTCACGCAAGACAGTAGCAAAAATATTAAGAGATAGTTACAGGTTATAGCAACAAACCTCCTTGGAAGGCTGAGGTTCACATTAGTTTCAGCAGAAGTTTTGGCTGAAGACAGCCAGTTCTCACCTAGAGCGTTAAGTCAGAAGGTGAAGATGAAGGACAAGAGAAGCCTCCCCAGCTAAGTCTGTTTGTCCCACATTCCTTATCTCCACTCTTAACTATTGGTTTACTCACGTAAACTCTGTGCCAGATAACCCTCTCAAGAGGAAGTTAATAGTGTTTGTTCTAAGTCCCAAAATCAAACCTTTTATCATTGATAAAACCACTCTTTTAACCATGTTAATTATCCACAAACGTGTTGACTTAAAACCTGTCATTACATCTATACTGAATAAACGTGAAGAACAGCTGGTAAAGAATCAAGGAGCTGCAATCGCCCTGAGAGCAGCTAACAACCTCCATAGCCCACTCATTCACTAGACTCAGTGTGTAAATGTATTTTATTCATCCAACACAAAGTCAAAGTTTACAGGACAAACTCCCACAAGTAGTCATCAACGTCTCAAATAGTGAACCCCCCCATGATCAACGCCACAGCACATGGTACCGCGTGGAGCTGAGCCGCCGGCAGAGGGGAGAAGACTGTGGGACAGATACCGGAAGAAAGGAAGCTGCACAAGTGAACTCGGTGTCCTGATTCGCCACAGAAGCGAGGACTCCAGGACCTCTGTGGCAGCTTGTTTTGTCCCCCTTACTCTATATGAGAAACACCTGTGGCGACCGACGCAAGACTGTGAACACTGCACACTGACATGGTGGCTCCCCCTGTCTCACGTAGGGACGCACGGGGCAGAGGAAAGCAGTGAATGCTGACCATCCTCTGCATCCCCTGGGTGGACAGTTGGGGCTGTTTTCCACCTGACCCTTAAATCTCCTCTCTACCCTTCCTCCAAGGTGCTCTGTGCCCAGAGGCTGCCCCTTGCATCCGAGGGGCTCCAATGCCCTCTGACTTCAAGTGCAGTTGGGAGGAGGAGCCATCCAAGGCCGAACGACTCTTCTGCTGGTTCCCCGCACGTGGGTTCCCCAGACCCCTTGGGCGCCATCTGATGCTGGACAGCCTCTTCCACAGCCGCAGCAGCAGCCCTGGACTTCCAAAACCCAGTGCCCCTGCCTCAACTGCCAGTTTCCCAATGTGGATGGCCTGGGTGTCTCACCACCCTGTTGCTTCCCTCAACCCTGCCCTGCTCTTCATAAATGGTTCTTTTTCTCAACTCTCTTCTGCTCTCCCATCAAATGTGCCATCTATTTCCTACCAGGAACCTGACAGCTGCAGCTAAAACTGAATTTTAAGAAAATGGAAATGTGGCAAATTCACAAAGTTATGCCACATTTGTGAATGTGGGAGTGCACAACAGCACCTTCCTGTGGCTTTCCTATGAAATCCAAGTGGCTTGTATGGTGTGGCAGGTTCCCCTGGTTTACAGTCATGCACAGCATGGTATTGCAGTCAACCACAGGTCACATGCACATGTGGTCCTATAGGATTCTAATGGTGCTGAAAACTTCCTATCAAGCAGCTGTCACAGCACCGTAGCTCCACGCATGACTCCCGTGTTTGTGGTGATGCGGCATAAACAAACCGACTGCACTGCCAGTCATGTGAGAGTCCTGCACACACGATTATGTACAGTACAGAAGACCTGATATGACCATCAATGGCCATGCTACTGGTTTGGTAATTTTATTGTGAATTTTAGAGTACACATCTTACTTATTTTAAAAAGTTCACTGTAAAATAGCCTCAGGCAGGTCCTTCAGGAGGCATCCAGAAGAAGGCATCACTGTCACAGGAGGTGACAGCTCCATGCAGGTCACTGCCTGTGAAGGCCTTCCAGTGAGACGAGATGTGGAAGTGGAAGACAGTGATACAAATGCTCCTGAACTCATGCAGGCTGAGGCCACTGTGTTTGTATTTTAATTAACAATGACAAAAGAAGTTTAAAAAGTAAAAATAAATAATTTCAAAAATCAGAAAATACTTCTAGAATAAGGATATAAAGAAAAAAAATTTAAGTTTATAAAGTAAGAAAGTTTTAGTAAGCTAAGGTTAATTTCTTACCTAAGAAAACTTTACATGTAAGTGTAGTATAGCCTAATTGTACATTTCCAGAGTCAATAGTAGAGTATAGTAATGTCCTAGACCTTCATGTTCACCTTCCACTCACTCACTCACTCACCCACTCACCAATCCACTTACTCACCCACCCGCTCACTCACCACCCACCCACCCACTCACTCCTCATCCACCCACTCACCCGTTCACCCACTCACTCAGCCACCCACCGACTCACCCACCCACTCACTCATTCCTCACCCACCCACTCACCCACTCATTCACCCACCAACTCAACCACTTACTCTCACCCATCCACTCACTTCTCTCACTCACCCACTCCTTACTCACTCACTCCTTACCCACTCACCCACCCACTCACTCAGTCACTCCTCACTCACCCACTCACCCACCGACTGACCCACCCACTCACTCACTCACCCATTCACCAACCCACTCACTCATTCTTCACTCACCCACCTACTCAAGTCCCCTATGCACTAACCCACACACTCACCCACTCATTCACCCACCAACTCACTCACCCACCCACCCACTGGCTCACTCACCCATCCACCCACTCACCTAGTCACTCACCCACTCACCCACCCACTCACCCATTCACTCACCCACCCACCCACTCACCCACTCACTCACCCACCCACTCACTCACCCACCCACTCACTCCTCACCCACCCTCTCACCCACTCACTCCTCACCCACCCTCTCACTCACTCACTCCTCACCCACCCTCTCACTCACTCACGCCTTACCCACCCACCCACTCACTCACTCACTCACTCCTCACCCAGAGCAACTTCCAGTTCCGCCAGCTCCACTCATGGTACATGCCCTAGACAGGTGGACCATTTTTTTTAATGTTTAGATACACAAATTCTTAACATTGTGTTACAACTGCCGGCGGTACTCAGTCCTGTGCCGTGCTGAACAGGTTTGTGTCCTAGGAGCAACAGGCTCTACTGTCCAGCCTAGCTGTGCAGGTTAGAGCCTCTAGGCTTCTGTAAATACATACTCTAATGTTTTCACGACAATGACATCACCTAATGACACCTTTTCTAGAACACATCCGTCATTATGCAATGCAGAACTACATCTTAACCACAGGTGTCTTTAGGAGGTGGGTTCAACTTCACTGTAGATTTCCATAATGTGTGAATTAAAGATAATTAATGTAAATTATTCCTCAGATCAGAAAAAACTACTTAAAAAGGAAAAAAAAACAAGCTTAGTATTAAAGAAAATATTAATAGAGAAATGTAAGAACACCATGAATCTACAGAGTATAACATACCAGAAACAGTATCATAACATAGTCCCTAAAACTTTAGTGTTTATGATATACACTGTTCTGAGACTTTCAAATTATTCCCACATTTAATCCCCACAACAGTCTTATGAGGTGGCTTCTATCTTCTCTGTGCTTTACAACAAGGAGACAGAGGCTCAGGGAGGTTAGGCTTGCCCTGGGGCACAGCGACAGGTGACTGTCTGAGTCCCTCTCAAGGAGTCCCTCTGACCTGGTTATGAAATGATGAGTCTCTGGTATTACAGTCATCATTTTCTTCTTAGAAATATACTTTCATTTCCACTCTTAGTCTCCATCACCTACGCATCCCTGTCCTAAAGTTAAACTTACTCAGAATGAACCAATGTTTGATGGCCCTTGCCACAGTTCACAGCAGAGCACAAACGGACTTTGCAACAAAAATGGCTGCACAGGGAATGGTCAGCTGGCCTCAGAGGACTGCCTTCATTTCTGGTCGGTCACCCCATCAGTCAGCAGACTCACAGTTCTCAGGTTGAAATGTGCTGTCCATTTGGAGCAGGCACTGCAACATCTGGCCACTGTCCCCAGGACACAGAATATTTATTCAGAGGCCAAAAGCAGTGCTTTGTGCTTCAGTTCCATCTCCTAGTAACAGCTCAGAAAGACAAGGCAGGCCGGCACGGCGGCTCACGCCTGTAATCCCAGCACTTTGTGAGGCCAAGGTGGGTGGATCACCTGAGGTCGGGAGTTTGAGACCAGTCTGGTCAACATGTCAAAATCCCGTCTCTACTAAAAATATAAAAAATTAGCCAGGCATGGTGGCAGGTGACTGCAATCCCAGCTACTCGGGAGGCTGAGGCAGGAGAATGGCTTGAACCCAGCAGGCAGAGGTTGCAGTGAGCTGGTATCGCGCCACTGCACTCCAGCCTGGGTGACAAGAGCGAAACTCCATCTCAAAAACAAAACAATAAAAAGAAAGACAAGGAAAGTGAGGGTTTTTTTTTTGGTTTAACTTTCTAATGGAAGATTTGCTAGATTCCTTTAAAAAGACTTTCAAGAGAGCCAATCATTTCAGTAAGATACTTTTAGAATCATACCATTTTACACAGTAGAGAATATATGGAATATAATAGACGAAATTTATATTTTTTTTCCTTCAATACATATAGCCTAGTACTCTGCTTCACTGCCATAATCTTACATATGAAGGCACAGGAAGATAAAGTGACTTGTCCCAAGTCACACCGCCAGCTAAGGGCTGACCTGACCCTTCCCGTCTCCTCAGTCTGATGTGAGGAACTCACACTGTGCCTACCTCACTCACCCTTCAGTAACCATTCTACTAACTAGAAAACTGATTTTGCAAATATGATTTTAACAGTGTGGCAGGAATTAACAAACTAAGTAGAATGACTAGTTTTTTTTTTTTTAATGTAAATATAGTTTTTGCTTATTATTGCTACACTAAAAACAACAAATAGAAGTAGACTTCTTTTGAGAGGGTCTCTGTCACCCAGGCTGGAGTATAGTGGCATGAACACAGCTCACTGCAGCCTCAACCTCCTGGGTTCAAGTGAGCTTCCTACCTTAGCCTCCCAAGTAGCTGGGAGTACAGGCATGCACCACCATACCCAGATAATTTTTACACTTTTTGTAGAGATGGGGTCTCACTATATTGCCCAGGCTGGTCTCGAACTCCTGGGCTCCAGCGATCCTCCCGTTTGAGCTTCTCAAAGTGCTGGGGTTACAAGCATGAACCCCACCTGGCCAGAAGTAAACTTATTACACATTCTGTTCACATTTTGATCAGTAAACTTTTGGTGACATGTGCAGTGAGCCAGTTGTCCTTCTGGTCATCCTACAAGACTACAGTATCCTCACTTCCCATCAGGTCAAAAAAGAAGGGTCAGTCCTGCCCACACAGTAAGCACCAATGGCCCAAGGATGCTAACATCACAGGACCAAGAACAGAGCTGCCATCTGCAGGCACCAACTGACTACCTGACTTCCAAACATTGAGGAGAGGGCAAGTCGAGTGCCCAGGCCATCCTTATGCCTCCTGGCCCTTGAGAGGCAGATGTGGGTATGGGCTGTACACAGTGTCCTGGGCAGGGGCAGGAAGCAGCACAGGGCAGGCTCAGGCCAAGGGTTTAAGATTTAACACAGAAGGCAGATCCCAAAATAGCTACTTGTGTTTCCCACATTTTCACAGGTCGAAGACCCTCAAATTACTCGAATCTTGATTTATAATCAGAATTATTATACAACAGCACTTTTCACTACGAAATCATCTCTGAATTTTGTAGAATTTATAGCCCTAAAAGAAATCAAAGTCCCTCACTCCAGATCCATCTCCTGAGTGCACACTGGATATGAAGCCCATACCAGGCACTGGATGTTGCAGTGACAGGAAGCAGCAGGGGCAGGTGGGGGAGGAAAAACCGAGCAGGATGAGATTCCCTCCGGAGGGGCAGCCAGCACCAGCCAAGACAGAAGAGGCACAGCTGGGCATCACCGGTGGGAAGGCCGGTGTACAGAGACACTGCAAGAGGCCACCTGGGGGACGTCTGCTGGGTGTGCAGGGGAAAGGTCTGGGCTAGGACCTACGGTGGAGGTATCCACGCTATCCACAGCTGTGTGACTAGGTATGTCCTGAAGAAATCAAATTTGACGGATGAGACCCTGCCAGGGTCACTGTACCTGCCGAATTCGGCAGCAGGTGGAAGGAACCAGCAAAGGGGAGCCCGGCCCCAGAGAGCAGCTATATCCTCTCATCTGACACTGTATCCTCTGATGGGGGGCAGGGGCACAGAACCAGGAGAAGGTGTGGGGCAGAGGGGCAGCGATGCTGCTTCCAGGGCCAGGGAGCAGCATGAAGACAGACGAAGGTCTGCTGCATCTGGAACTGCAAGGGCGTCTTCTTGGCAGGAGCAGTTTCAATAGAGTGATGCAGATGAAGGTAGCTTTTTTTTCCAACTTACTGAATCTGTACAGTTTTCGTTTTTCATTCAATAGATACCAAAGAATCCACACAATAGCTGAATGGATGTAAGTCACATCATATCACTTCTCTGCTTCAAACTCCCAAAGAGCATCTCATCCCATCAGAAAAAATCCCACCAAAGGCGCCATGACCTACCCGCCTTAGGCCGTGGCCTCCCTCCTAGTCCTGCCCACTTCCGCCATGGCTGCCCCTCCCACCACGGCCTCCCTCCCTCAACGCACTCCGGCCACACTGGCTTGGCTGCTGGTGCACGTTCCCCCAGGCTCCTACCTCAGAGCCTCTGCGCCTGCTGAGCCCCTGCCCCCTGCTCACCCCACAGCCCACAGGATCCAGCCCTGGCCTCACTCAGGCCTTGTCCCGAAAGGCCCTTTGTCACCCCTGGCTACTCACCACCCTGTTACAAAGGAGGACTTCTCTCCCTAGCCTTTGTGACCTGACAGTTTCATCTATTTGTTTACTCTGTCCTCTCGACTAAAATACATTTTCAAAGACATCAAGAACTTTATCTGACACTATATCCCTTAAATCTGGAACAATGTCGCACATGGTGGAAGCAAAACACCTGTTAAACAATGGCAAGCAATACATTAATTAACAGACCAGAGGATTTAAGAGCTGTTTAGAAGAAAAAAGTGCATCTGAGCATGGGTTGGTGCTGCTAACCCTAAGCTGAAACGTAATTATCTGGAAGTGCCCTCCGTTCCCCACCAATGCGAGCCCCATCGGATGCACTCACAGCATGCGCAGGTGGTGAAAAGTGCGGTCGTCCTGCTTGAGCCACGGCCCTTTCTCGAACTTAACGTATTCAATGTCCTCTATCACCTAGACAGGAAAAAGTCCAATTTAAACACAGAACCCCATTTTAGACATTTAAGGGAAATAATTTTTTTTTTGAGACAGTCTGGCTCTGTCCTCCAGGCTGGAAAGCAGTGGCGCAATCACAGCTCACTACAGCCTCGACCTCCAGGGCTCAAGCATCCCCCCACCTCAGCCTCCCGAGCTGCTGTGACTACAGGCACACGCCACCACACCTGGCTAATGTTTGTATTTTTAGTGGAGAAGGGGTCTAGCCATGCTGCCCAGGCTGTTCTCAAACTCCTGGGCTCAGGAGATTCTCCTGCCTCAGCCACCCAAGGTGCTGAGATTATAGGCGTGAGCCACCATGCCAGGCCAACAAGTTACATTTTAATACATGATTAAGCTATGAATATTTGGCAGGAAGAATCACACCATAACAGTCACGATGAAAGAGAAGCTGGCCGACCTGTAATGAAATCGGGGGTTGCGTGTTGCATCTCCATGCGGCCTTGCCTAGCTAACACTCGGGCATCAGGAAGTAGTACAGACGCACCCTGAGGCTGGGGAAAAGGACAGGCGAGGACAATCAAGACCACAGGAGAAAAATTAGCCTTCAGGACAGGCCACTCCTTTCTTCCCAAGTTCATTCTAAAAGACAAAACCTAGCCCCTCAAAATGACCAAAGAATGAGACATAAATCCATTTCCCAGAGAGACCTAATGAACCAGGTGCCCGACCCCAAGGCTGACTACAGTCTGACCTGCCAGAGGAGCCACCTTTCCATACGCATTCTCTCCTCAAAACAGGCCAAACTCAGGAATCCTCTTCAGTTTTGGGAATTTGAGCAGATTCAAAAATGAACTCAAATAACACAGTGTTAGAGACAAATGTACTATTCTTCTAAGATACATGCCACCTAAACATTCTCTCAAAAGTATAAAAATACTCTAAAAACAGAAACAGAAGGCGAAGGAGAAATGAAATGTGATTTAATCAGTCCAAGTAGAATAAACCAAGGTATCCAAAGAACTCTTATAACTGGTAGTAGGAGAGACCAGGCGAGAATGCAGGGCTTCCATCTGCAAGAAGAATGCTACTGTGTGTGCAGAAAAGCTCAGTTAACATCTCTCATCCTTCAATGCTGAGAGGCAACTGAAGCGTGCTTTCACCCAGGCCGCCAACTCCGCAAAGCTGCTTTCTTACACGGCACCACTCACACTTCAAGACGAGATCCTAAAACCTGCATTTTCTTCTAGAACTGTTATACCTTGTTTTCAGTAATTTATGCTTAATATATAAAATATAAAATAAAAAACTTGTTTTTAACAAATGGATGCTCAATTGCCTCAGTACCATTAGAAAAACCTTTCCTCTACTTCATTTCTGTGATTATCCTTTAAGGAACTCACTTTGCCAAACTGAAGACACTCACACACAGGTGCACACACATTTCTGGACTCTTGTTTTGTTCCATTAAGCTCTTTATTAATTCTTGCATTAATACCATAATGCTCTCCTTACGATAATCCTGTAGTTTGTTTTTGTATGTGAGAGGGCAAATGTTCTTTCGTTATTCCTTCTCAGATGTTTAATGTTTGTCTGGCTATTATTCATAAAGTTCCCTGAAAACTAAACCAAGATTTACTTGGCTTTCACAAAATACACTAATTTAGGGAAAACTGGTATCTTTACATGTAAATCTTCCCCATTAACTTTCAATCTTCCATCTCTTTTATAAAAATGTTGGAGCAGATGACCCAAGATTCTGTGACATCTATAATTTTTAGAACATGTAAACTGAATCACTTAAAAGAAAATCAGAACCTCATGGCCAGGGAAGTGTGATGATGGGTTTGGCTGGTACTGCTTTTAGCTGATAAAATACTGATGTTTGTTAAGATCAGTGGGAATCTAACTAATCATCTGATTTGCAAGAACCTTATACATGAATCAAATGTAGGAATGACTTTCGACTTTTCAACTATTTTCTTACCTTTACTGAATCTTGAGCTTCCCTTGCAGAATACTGTAAAATCTCACATTTTTCACTGTAAGAAAAAACAAGATCAAACTCAATGTAGACTTCTCCAAGCCGAGGTTAAATGTACAAATGAATACATAGCACTAAAGTTTCCTGCTCAAATATTAAAACTTCACATTCTCTGCACTGGGCGTTGTGCTGGGCATGTGAGGGCTCATTAGAGCTTAACTGGTTCAGGAGGACATGTTAAAAGAAGCCAAAATGTACTCATGGCTGGCTTGACAGTGACAACAGCAGGTCCACCACCAACTGCAGTGCCCACAGCAGGAAAGGACAACTAAGCCCAGGGCCTAACTGAGCAGAGGCACCTAGGGCATCTTTATTCCAGAGTACCCTCCACACATTAGGATGTAAACACAGAGGGTAAATCAATACTCCAGGAATTTACAAGCTATTTATTCTCAGACTGAAATCAGCATCTCACCCCTACAGTGGTGGCAAATAAACTTCACCAACTCTGCCGACCATCTTCAACAGACCGCTGGTCACTTCAATTACTAAGTATAGGTAAAGTACTCGTATTATATAAAGCCTCACCATTATTGACTCACATCACTTCCAAAGTGTAGGAAAAATAAAAACATCTTTAAGCTCTATAATCACTCGGTAACACGTGTTCCACACAAGTCTATAACACACAATTCACAGAGTCATACAACCGGATAACAGCTTCCTACAACGAGATCACTGCACCCCTCACAGCACTCTTAAGATCACTGTGAATGGTCAGCAATTGAAAGCAGCGTGAACACTAAATCCACACTGAGGAAAGTAACTTATACATTTGCCATTAGGGCAGGCAAGGAAAAGGCCATGCTAATTCCAGGACTTGCTCTGCTGCTTCCTGAACCGTCTGTAGTTACCCACTGTTATTAGGAAGAGAAAGGCACAAAGCGACAAAGGAGGATAATTCCCTCTGCAAGTCACGTAAGTGAATATTCAACTGAAGTGTGTAGCAGACAGAGCTTTTAAACACCCCGATGAACAGGGCTGGCGTGGAAACATTATGTTTTCTCATACAGCAATATGATAGGTCACAAATTATTTGACATATCTGTCACAAGAGTGGGCATGAGAGAGCAGGACGATGTGACAGGTGCGTTCGGCACACATAACTGAACAGACATTAGCTAAAGCCCCATTGGGAGGCAGGTGCTGTGTGGGGTATGGAAGGTGGGGGAGTCAATGAGCTCCAGACCCCACAGCAGCTGCTGACAGCAAGCTGGAGAGTCCGTCTTCTGTCTTCTGCGTGCCTCGATTCAGCATGCTAAAAGCCTCAGCAACAAATAAAACCGCTTCTGTCCGGTCACAGCTGCCTCCCACCCCCATTGCCTTGTGAAGGGAAGGCTGAAATAAGCAAGTATCGAGTGTCAGGGCAGGGATCTAGAGGAAACCCCCATAAAGGGGTGGGCCGGCAGTTCATGTGTAACCTCAATGGCAGCTATTCCTACAGGTCGCTCGGGGCCGAGGAGAGCCACAAACTGTATTCCTGAACCCACAAGTTACTCCACTACTTCAGAGCCTCCCCAGCTCCTCACCCGCCTTAGAACAATCTGAAACGACAGACAGTTACAAAACTTGCTAAATGTCAGGTGGGTGGCTCTGTGTGCCCCTCCTTGCCTCTGAAGTCTCAGATGAGACGGTTCTTTCTCAGAAGGGCCTGCCCTACCCTGTCTTGCGTACCTCTGTGCCTCAGCAAACACTGACACTAGGAGCTAGCATTGTTGGAGCTGAGTACATAAATACTTGTTGAACAAAGGAATGACCAAATGTTTGTGAAACTAAGTGATACTCACACTCATTAACACATTCATAACTAAGGTAGTAAGGATAAAGACATGTACTCCTAGGATCTGGGTCATAAATACTGACAAAGCCAGTAAGTACAGACTCCTGTGAGAGTCAGTTCGCTGTGCCTCTTAAAATCCCACAATACAAATGTTTTGGAAAACGCTGCAATGCTCTTTCTGCATTCATAGCAACACATATAAAAACAGCGAAGCATCACCATCTAGCAGCACGTGAGAAAGAAGGGCTAACACAGGAGGAGCCACTCAGGGAAAGGCAGGAGACACACACAAGTTCATCATCTTGTCAGGTCAATCTGCTTTACTTCAAACACTAGTATTCAAACTAAACCAAACATTTCTCTTACTTAGTTTTGATTTTACTGTTTATTAATTACCCATGATCTAACAACATTGTCTTCTAAGACTGTTCATTGAAAATATTCAGTATTTAATTAAACGATAGTTTAAGTACACAGGCCCAGGAAACCTAATCTTGTTTCTGTTGTAAAATAACTCCTGAATTCTAAAACAGTATGAACCATAAATTTTAAAATACAACTTGTTATAGGCTTCTTGAAATTGTACATAAAATAGTTTCAGCCAAATTTCACAGTGAATTTCTAAGAGAAAACTTTTAAGATCCAAGTCCATCACAAAGCTGCAGTTTGATCTTGGTCTAGAACTCAACTTAAAATGATGCATACTGCACAGAGTACGTCTGGTACTCATTCTTCAACATGTGACAAATGACCCCTATCTACATCAAGTAGCTCCCGTAAATCCATATGGCTAGAGCTGTCAGGTAAGATTCACTTTAACAATGAACAGAGACTGTAACTGTTGCTAAAACAAGAGTTAAAAACACAGCAAGACCAAGTGGTCAAAAATAAATGCTTGAGGCTTAACGAGTCTGAGGGCGGCAAAGAAAAGAAACTCTCTCCCTGTGCGCAGGCTGAAATCAGGCATCATTTTGCTGATGTTGTAGCTAGAAGTTCCATTTGAGAACATATGAGCAAACTCTTTCTCAGTGATGTTTCTGAAGTCAGATCTCCAAGAATAATTTTTGAGCCTGAAATTCTAGGGTCAACTATCTTTGTTTATGCTGTTTATTCACATGGCTGTAGATATTTCCCTTGGAGTTGTGGCCCTGGAAACAGAGTGGTACTATAGGTTCAAAGGAAGCTAGAGGTCAGCCTGTCTCCTCTACCACCTAAGAAAGAAAAGCTTACCACAAACAAGCAGAGATGACAAAAACATTCATACTTCCAGTAAAGAAAAAAATAGCTAAATAAAACATTTCTCTTATTCAGTTTTGATTTTATTGTTTATAATTACCTACGGTCTAACAATATTATTGTCTATGGTTGTTCATTGCAAATATCCAGTATTTAAAAAAAGATTCAGTATTTAATTAAAATAAATTTAAAATTAAACTTTATTTCCAAAATTACTGTACCTTTCTTTGTTTTTATTCACAACTTGCAGTTACTTTGAAATTTTAAACAAGAAGAACATGAGATTTTTAGGCACCAAAAGAGGCTTAGGTTTTTAAAAAGTATGAGAAATACTATAAAGATCTTCAATTCAAACATTATTCAAATAATCTTGAGTTTAACTGGACTTGAATGAGTGTGGTAGACATTCCTTACACATGAATATATCCAGGGACCACAGAATGACAAGCTATAGGATGAGTGAAACCATATCTTCCTGTGTTTCCAATAAAGAAAGAAAGAGAAAAGAAACCTCTGGTGGTGTTTCCTTCATCTAATCCAAACATCTCTTAAGGACATCAGTGAAGAATGTCTACAGAAACGTTATCCTTCATGAACTTTCTCCATGAATACACTTCCAATCAATTCTTCTAGGTAAACATGAATGTTTAGTTGCCACCTGAAGTAAAAATATACAAATTCTCTCATGCTAAAACCTGTGACAGAATAGAGCTTGGGTTTACTTCTAGCATCAAAAAACTTCAGAAATATAACACAGCAAAAGTATTGACAAGATAAGCAAACCAAAACAAATAAACCAATAAACCCCACAAAATCAAACAGAAATATCTCCTGCTTTTCTCATTTATAAACATCAGATTAAATATCTCAAACAATATCCTCTGCAGCAGCAAACTCCCTGGCCTGCTGTGGCCTAAGAAGCGACAGGCAAAGAAGCTTCCGTCCCGTAAATCAGTCATATGCTTGACTCACCTCATCTCAGGGAGGAAGATTTTCTTATAGCTATTCTCAATGTCCTGCAGATAGGCGGAGGTGACCTTCATTTCATGTGGCTAAACAAAAGCAGAGACATTAAACGGGGAAACATTTAGACTTCCTTTTCTTTGACCTGTGTGTGTATAAAATGTGAAGACAGTCACTGAGCACTATTTTCTTACAACTCACATCGGGCACTGTAGGGACAGTGGGGTGACAGAAAAGGGCCCCAAAATCAGTTAGAATCATTCTTCTACTAGAGTGAACACCTGAGCCTGCCCAGGTGCTCCCATAGCGTGACTTTCTCCACACATTCTAAGATGCATACTTAAGGCAAGAAAGAGGCCTGTTATAAAGCAGCACTGCCTGTCTTTCCGTCTGCCTCATGCCTGAGTGCAAGAATGAAAGAGCACCAAAAATTGGGGGCAGCGGCCTGTCTCTCCGCCATCTGTCCTCAGCACACCCTCTTGTCACCTGACTCACCCTGCATCTCCAGCTTGCTCTCCACCTCCATAGCTCACCCAGCTCCCTGCAACCACTTCTCCCACTTTCTATAGCTCTCACCTCCCTCATCATCTGAAATATGCTATGCCAATTTCAGAAACTTGAAAATCTAATTATGAGTGGCAAGTTTTGAAATTTAAAACTCCTTACATTTAACACCATCTTCTCGGCCCGTTTTATTTTCTTCGTGTCATTTACCTCTATTTGATGTATTTCTTATTTATCTCCTTGTTTGCTACAGGTCCCCCATCAGCACCTGAGCTCCCGGTGAGGCCTCACCCACCCTGCTCGCCAGTATGCCCCCAGCACCAGCAGTGTCCAGTACAGAGTGGATGCTCAGTAAACATTTACAGGAGAGAGAGGAAGGAATACAGAAACGAACAGGCCTCTGTTTCAACTTACAAAATGATGAAAATATTCTAAAACTGGATTATCAAAAATCATTCAGTCGTACCCTTAAAATGGATGAATTTTACAGAGTATAAATTATACTCTACTAAAGCTGTTCAAAGTAAGAAAAACCCTATCATTCAGAGAATATGTACTCAACTCGTATTAATTCCAGCAATGAGATGGGGCACAGGGAAAGGATGCTACAGGCAATGTGGCACTTCATCACTCTGTCAAAAAGGGGAAAGACTGCAATTGGGAGTTCTATTTTCCAATAAGGACTTGACGTCAGGGCAGAGACCATCTTTGTTCACCTTCGTAGCCTCCTAGGTGCCTGGCACAGGTGACTTACATATAGAAAGTGCTCTGTATTAGAGGAGTGAGTGAGTGAAATCGACAGAAATATAAAAGAGGTGATATGATTCCAAAGTCATGTTAAATATATGACTTTTTCTCAATAAATGTCAGCATAATAAGCAAATGTGCCCAAAGTTATTCCACTGAGAAATAAATATTTTTAACCTGCAGGTTCCTCCTTTTGCCACTTGACGGAAGGCTCTTGGAAGTCTAACTATACAACATACTTAAAAGCAAATGCTTCAGTAGTAAAAGGTTCCGAGTGGCAAAAGAAAGGCATATATAGATGTCTCACTGTTTCTACTACTGCAAAAGAGAGAAGGAAAGTTAGTCTCATGGATCTTTCAGGAGCAGCAAAAATTAACCAGAGCTAAGGCCAGCATGGTGGCTCACTCCTCTAATCCCAGCAACTCTGGGAGGCTGAGGCAGGCAGATCACCCGAGATCAGGACTGTGTTCCAGGTCAATCACAGTTCTAAGCACTGACTAGACACGGCGTGTAACTGTGTTCCAGGTGGGTCACAGTTCTAAGCGCTGGCCGCACACAGCGTGTGACTGTTCCAGGCTGTGACCAGCCTGACCAACACGGAGAAACCTCGTCTCTACTAAAAATACAAAATTAGCCAGGCATGGTGGTGCATGCATGTAATCCCAGCTACTCAGGAGGCTACGGCAGGAGAGTCGCTTGAACCGTGACTGTTGTCATGGGTTGTGGTGAGGTGAGATCACGCCATTGCACTCTAGCCTGGGCAACAAGAGCAAAATTCTGCCTCAAAAAAAAAAAAAAGAGCTTTTTTACTGTTGCCCTTATAAGAACCCACCATGCAGAAAGGTATTTACGTTCAAAGGTCAGTGCTAGATAAATTCAGTATCTGGCATCATTGGTTTTCTTGGCTTTGTGCTTGTTAAACCTGGTATTTCTATTGATACAGTATTTGTATAAAAAAAAAAAAAAAAAAGAAAGGTATTTACGGAGCACCTACAAGAATTCTAGCACAGAGGATGGGCACCAGAATGAGGAACAAGCAGGCAGCCCTGCATTTTCATCACAATATCAAAAAGGAGATCATATTCTCCCCCAGGAAAAAAAAAACAACACAGTATTAAACAAGAAGGAGCCACACGGCAAAGACGGTCTTCGTTTCATCTCAGGAACCTCCATCAGGCTGCCAACAGAGCTACCCATGGCCACAGGGTCACTTCAAAAGGCCTTGTTTTCAGGCCACCTAATTAAGATCTAACAAAAACTACAAAGAGTAAATGGATGTATGTGGAGATCACTGCTCTACTGCTCTGATGATGAAGGTTAGCAGAAATCACTTTCAATGTGTAAAAAAATGGTAAGACACAAAAACCTCATCACAGGACAGAAAGGTATGTGACAAAGGGATGGAGGATGCTCTGCCAGGAGGCCCCCCCAGCCTCCCAAGAACAGCAGAGGGAACTCAGAAACAGTAGTGGGGCTGCAGAGCAATGGTGGGTAGCAGATCCTCAGCTGGTGGCACCAGGCCGAGCCCTGGGGTCTCCTCTCCCCGCTGCAGATGCCTTCTATCAGGTGGGACCAAGGTGCATGTCACCTCTCCTAGTGAGGACTGGTAGGAATTAGCATGCTATTACAACAGGACTTTTCGTGCTGATCTACATTAAAAATAGAGAGGCTCGGCGTTTGAATGAAAAATTGCATTACATCTCCTTTCTTCTGAATCCGACGCTGGACCTCTGGAACTGGCACATCAAGGTAGATCACCAGGTGGGGAGGCAGGTATTCGCAGATGGTGACCTTCTTCACCTCGTTGTAGTGCTCCACACCTGGCACACACAAGAGAAAGGGGCACTGTCAGCTAACAGTCCCCATGCAGGCTTCTAAAACATGCTCCTCCTTGAATAAAAAGGCAAAGATACATGCAATTCTCAGAGCCACATACTGATCTACAAATCATATCACGGTCACAGTTCTAAGCACTGACCACACACGGTGTGTGACTCTGTTTCAGGTCATCAAAGTTCTAAGCACTGACTGCACATGGCACGTGACTGTGTTCCAGGTCATCACAGTTCTAAGCACTAAGTTTTGCTTCTGAGGCAAGGTATAGGTCACACAAGATGAAAGTCACAGTTCAGTGATCTTTGAACTGAAATATATTCCATATACCTGCAGTATGTATATTTCTTCATAGTAATAATAGATAAAAGAGTCTGGTCTTCTCTAGAGAAAAATATTTTAGTTTTCAAATAGCTAAAAATCATCAAGCTACATTTATCCAGGTTCAGTAAGTATAATTGGCCATACAGAAGTATCTACGGAGTCAGAATTAGTGACAACATGAAATTGAAAGCAGCTAAGGCTGAGGAATAATTCTCCTGTAGTGACCACTACACAGAATGCATAGCGCAGACGGCACCCACAGGGCCCGTGCTGCCTAAGGGAACCCTGCTGCTCTGCAGAGCACTCTACACCTGCATGTGCTCACTCACACACCCTACCTCCGGGAAGCCAGCAGGGAGCGCACGCCAGTGTGAGTGGAGAGGCCATGTTGAGAAGCCATCCCCTTCGCAGCTTTTCACATGGTGGAACCTTCCAGAAGTGACAAGCAGGCAGCCACGCTAGGGTCCACAGAAAGACAACTATTTTGCTTTAAAGGAAATGGGCTGGGAACAGTGGCTCACGCCTGTCATCCTGGCACTTTGGGAGGCCGAGGTGGGCACAGATTGTTGGAGTCCAGGAGTTCAGGACCAGCCTGGACAGCTTTGGTGAAATCCTGTCTCTACCAAAAATACAAATACTATCCAGTCTCATAACCCAGTCTCAAAATAAATAAATAAATGAATGAATAAAAATCTTAAAAATTAAATTAAAATTAAATTTTTAAAAAAAGGTCCAGTGAGTATTCCTAGTAACCTTACTCTAGAGGCAATGGTGAGATGCCTTTGGTTCAGGGTCAGGGATGACATGACTAGAAGAACAAGACCACCAGGAGGAGGTGTGACAAAGCGAAGGACTGAGGCTGCCAGTGAGTGCTGTCCACCTGAGCATACAGACACAAACCCACGTCCAGGCAGAGCACACCGGGCCTTGGGTCTGCCTCCTGACAGCTGGACCGCTGGCACGCTGGTCTCTCCCACTGCTGAGGTGACATCTCCCTTCACCAAGTCTCACCCTCATTCCCGCCCTCACCCTTACTCCCGTTGGCACACCACTTCTCAGATGGTTCCTGCCATGCTCTATGCCACCTGTCCTTTAGCCAACATGATCTGCTTCCCTCAGCCCAGCACTGAAACGACTCTGGCTAACATCACCAGCCCCTGCAAGGTGAAATGTGACAGTCACTTCTCCCTGGGGGTTCCATTTCTGGACCACCCACGCCTGAAGACAAGCATGCCTACAGTCAGGGCTGGACCCCCCATGCCTGAAGACAAGAATGCCCACGGTCAGGGCTGGACCCCTCACGCCTGAAGACAAGAATGCCCACGGTCAGGGCTGGACCCCCCACGCCTGAAGACAAGAATGCCCACGGTCAGGGCTGGATCCCCCACGCCTGAAGACAAGCATGCCCATGGTCAGGGCTGGACTCCCCCAATGCCTGCAAACCACCTGCAACCCAGGCCAGTCCTCAGATTTCAGCAGACATCCAGCAGATGCCAAAAGGTGTCTCCTGCCCCATGTCATGGGAATGTCACACTCCGGAATCCAACGGCCAAACATGAAGCTGCCTCAGTCCACTGCCCTATGCGTCCTTCTCCCTTACCAGCCCACCAGCCAGGGCAGGTCCACGCCACTCCCCACTGCACACGCAGGAAGCCACCCACCCAGACCTGCCCAGTGTCCTTCCTGAGCAGCAACTCCCACTGTGCAGCCTCCCTGCTAGACATACCTGTCCCACCCCAACTTCCTCCCAGATAGGCTCCTTCCCTTTCTGTCCCTCCTCACCAGATGCATCCTTCAGATGGAGGCCTGAAACTATTTTAAACTCATCTAACCCTGTCCCTGCCATGCTAAAAATCCTCCACTGATCACTCACTAGTTTCAGGACAAAAGCCAAGCACCCTCGCCAAGGCGCAGCCCTTTCCTCGTGTGGCCTCATCCAGCAGCAACTCCCCCAGCACAGGCCCTGCCCACAGGACATGCGCACGCTCCTCCACCATCCCCACACCTCCCTCACTCCACTGCGCTCCAGGTGACTCACCAGAAGGCCATTCATCAAAACAGCTGCCCCAACACATCCCTCCCATCTCCCAGCCGGTCAACATTTCTCCTATGTGCCCCCACAGAACCTGGGAGTAATGTGCAGGAGCTGCTCAGTACACTTTCTTGCAATTAACCATCTCCATTGGTTTAACAGCCCCCAACCCTAGGCTGGTGGGAGCCCTGTCTTAAGTTTCTTCATATTCATATCCCAAGTACCTAAGAGAGCCTGGCACACCACAGGCACTCCAGAAACACTGGCTGGTGACCTGACCTGCTGCCCAGCATGTCCAGGGAGGATCAGCCCCTATGAGAAGTAAGGGCTGGCACTGCTCTTGTGGGCCACAAGCTCACAGGTGGAGTACTCCTCCGCAAAACCGTCACCTGGCTTGCTTCGGCCTCCCCTTTCAGGAACCAAGAGCACTCACTCTGAGCTCCCAGATTCCAGCTGCCCACTGGCTCCAGCCACCCATCTATAGATGAAATGCCATCAGTCTGTCTGCCAGGCGTATTTGATGCACCGCCCAGCACAGGCCTAGTCACACATCCCAACCCCACCATGGTTCCTCAAGGTCAGCCTGCTTCAAACCCGGGGGTTCTTCATTCCTTTCCATCTGCCACTTGTCAGACATTCCCCAGCATGGCAACACAAACCTACTGTCCTGAAAAACGGCAACGTGTCAGAGGGAAGGATGTGACGATGTAGAAACTGGAGCGTTAGTTACAATTACAGCACAGGCCAAGGACGAAGAGCAGAGGTATCGCTAGGGCAAGCTGCGATTTGGGGGCTCTTGTGCGGGGAGGACTGCGGGGGCTGCAGTTTAAGCTGTGTGTGTTTGAGGTCCGGGGCTCCAATCTGCTTTCACAAGGAGACATGGTATCGTAGGAGGGAGGAAGGGTGACACCTCAGGACGTCCCTTTTTCCAGTGGAGACTGATGAAGTAATGGCATTTATACATCTATTTCACAGACATTCATAAACACAGTAAGTGCAAGGTGAGTCTGTCACAACCTTTGCAAAGTCACTCCACACACCCACAAGCCTGTCAGCAACCCCGACTCACACTGCTTTCGGATGTACCCCTGGTTGTACATGGCGTCCAGGAACACAAAGTCACTGAAGATGGAGCGCTCCAACACAACACCTTGTCCTGTTTAAAAGCAGGTGAACAGAAACTGAAAATCAGACAGCAAAGCACTGGAGACTAATCACTGCATGGCAGAAAAAAGAAAACAATGGTCATTTACAATTTCATTTCCACACCAAATGTAGAGAGAACAACAAATACATATTAACAAGTGGGAAATCACTTTCAAAACCTAAAATATCTTTTCAGTTTTGAGCAAAGTAACATTGCTTCATTCAATCAGCTATAACCAAAGCATCCAGTTAATAAAAAAAAGTGCCTTGTTTTTAAATAATGTATTCCACCCCTACCGTGCCCACCCCATCCTCCTCCTGCCCCTCCCACCCCAGCGAGCTCTCCTGACGTTGGGCCACTTCTCCGCCTCACTTCTACCCACTCCCAGCCTCACGTGCTGTGCTACTGTCACAGCAGCCCTGAAGAACACTCACGCAGCACACAGCACTAGTCCCCAGGGTCCCTGGCCAGCCTCCCGGCAGTCAGCTCTGCTGGGCAGAGGCCTCCCTCATCATCCTACGCAGCCTTGCCCCGTGGTCTCAACCTCAGAGCACCTGCCACATACGTGGGACAAGACATTCTTGTGTTCACATCGAGTCTTCAGCCCCTACTAAACACAAGCTTCACCCTCTACTAAACACAAGCTTCAGCCCTACTAAACACAAGCTTCACCCCTACTAAACACAAGCTTCACCTCTACTAAACACAAGCTTCTCTGCCTGTGGCACCCTTAGCTCCTAGAACGGGTCTGGCACACAGCAGACATGCACTAAATATTTAATGAATACATTACCCCAGTTCCAATCTGCCCCAAAAATCCTGTGCTGGCAGCAAACTGCACTTCTTTTTTCTAAACAGGAAACAGGTTAATATAGCACAAAAGAAAGCAAGTTTTTATTTAACAAGTAAAATGTTTCTTTTTCATTTTAAGAAATTAGTCAGAAGACAGGGTTGAAGAATGCTTCAAAAAGAATGTGGAGTGAGCCCAGATGTCAGTGTGAAGTCCCAGCTACTACATCAGCTCCTGGACTAGCTCCTGATAAAGAACCTCAAACGAGAGACAGCAGACCGCACTGTTTTCTTAGGAGTAACACTAAGATCAGGGCTTACATTCATATACGAAAAAAAGAATCACTAATAAAATGCTGAAAAAGCAAGACAAGAATTCCACCCCCATACAACTGTGTAGATGCATGTCTCAGATACACACAGCACCCATGGAGACCTGCAGGAGCCCAGGCAGGGGCTCCTGAGCAGAGCTCCATGAAGCAGCCCTGTCAGCCAGCCACTCCTGCTGAAAAGCACACTCTTGTTCTCACAGCTCAGACCCCATGAAGCCAACCCTAGCGGCAGCTGAGCTGGTGTGTGAGAAGCTCATCAGGGTCACTACTGATCAACCAGCGTGGCAAGCACTACAATATAAAACAGGCACGAAGGCCCCAAGAATCCACCCATCTCCCTCTCTCCACACACAGACGTGCCATTTGCTGCTACCTGTGAATTCAGGACCACCGAGCCATGGTAGCTTTGGCCAAAAATCAGCAGTGCATCTGTGGTCCAACCGTCAGGATGTCTAGCATGCACTGCCTTTTCCAGGATGAGAACAGTGGCCCCTGGCTGGATCCTAACCTCATTCTGTACACAAGTAGTCCATGTTCCTGCCCTTTCATCCAACTTCCCTACTCCTCCTAACTCTACTTTCTGATCCCAGGCTCCCTAATACACAGCTCTTGTCGATTTCTTCCCTGCTCTGGGTAATGTCCAGGGAAGCACCCTCCCTTCCTGCAGGGGCCTAGGGGACCCTGTGTGTCCCACCTCCCCTGTCATCTTATCAGGTTGATGTCTACCTGTGGCTCTATGGTGATCCCAGCCTGTCTCTGGCCCTCCAGGACAACGCTACTCTGTTGTCACCCACACCTCTCTGGGTGGCACATGCACTACTTCCTAAGTGTCACCCCATTTCATTTCCTCCTGGACACTTCTATGTTCTCTTTCCCCTTTTGTTCTGACACATTTCATGTAGAAATGAATATGTAAGTACTGAAGCTTAAACCAGTGCCTTGAGAATTCTACACAACCCATAAATCTCACTCCAGTACCCACAGTGAAACAGCATTAAGTTAATTTTACTCTGAAGAAAAATAACACGATCTCAGGAAATTTATAATCCTGTTGGAAAGATAGACCGTACCTCACCAAACACCCTTAAAGAAAAGCTTGACTTAGTAGCAATTTTAAATGGCTGAATTCTAGAATAGCATCCAGGTACAGAGCCAGTCTGAGTGCCAGAGATACTGCACCTGTGGTCAGGAGGTGCTCCAAGGCATCCGCGTACTGCAGGAGGCGGTTGCAGTACAGCCAGGACTGCAGGCGGTAACTGTTGCCATCATTGCTTCGCGGGTCATCATAGAACTTCTCCAAACTGCAGTTGCCACCATAGGCTATGTCGAGGGGCTTCCCATCTCCTCTGGTGAGTTCTGCATAGTGTATGCACGCTTCGGGAAAGTGCCTTAAGCCTGAAAAGGGGAACAATGGGATGCAGCCTGATGCGCAGGCTCCCTCCCTGCAGGGAGCAGCATGGACCAGGCAAACACACAGCCTGCCGGAGTATCACCACCAGAGGTGGCTCCAAAGATCTGGAGGATGTCACCTTCACACCTGGGTCTCATCACATATGAAGGGAACATACAACATATACGAGCATGCGTGTGAACAAAAGAGCTGTACGGTGACCTTGTACAGGCTCCTCCTGAAACGACAGCACCTGTAACCATAGGAGCCCCCTCTAGCGGGCAACTGCTGTCATGCAGGTGCTACCGAAAGGTATAAGGGACACACATCTGCATCAGGAGGCAGGAAGGGCTCTAACCTAGGCTTTGTGACCAGCTGTGTGGCACTGCTCACTCAGGAGCACACCCATCTGTGAGTGAGTACCATCTGTGAGTGAGTACCTCTATTTCAGAGGCTGTCACAAAGTTCAAACATGACAGCTGACGTGGAAGTGTCCTGCTTACACTGCCCACATAAAATTCCAACTCAAATTGACAACCAGCATGGATTTTTAAAAGTTTCCAAATATAAAAGATTAAAAACAGTGTTTTCTTGTTTTGTTTTAAAAAACAGCTTCTTCAATAAACAAAAATGTAAAATACCCACCTTAGGCCCAAGTATTAAATATTTAATATTATTTTAATATGAATCAATATTGAAGAAAAACCAGTGAGATAAGCAACCATATATCTCAGAAAAAAGTATCATTCTCTATAACACAAATTCGTACCTAGCTGCTCTGCTATTTCTTTTGCAACTCTGCCTTTTCCAGCACATATATTGCCATCTACAGTTATCACTATGCTGCGTTCTGTCATTCTTTTGGTGGCTCTCTCCCCAAGCAGGTAGTGCCACATTCCATATCGCATACGCCGCGCACTGGTGTGAATTCCTTCCTGAAAAACACAAAATCACACAGCAGCACACTGTGACCACTCCAGTTCCTGTAGGCATAGCAACTATCGGGCAAAAATACCAAGAAACCTGCTGGTGATAAAAATGCCAACATCTACATCTTTATTGCCTATTAACTGCCTCACAGATATATTGTCTGTTTGTTCACTGCTAAATCCTCAGGGCCTGGAACAGTGTCTAAAATTTTTATTAAATATGTTTACTATGTTCAATAAAGACTGGATGGATGGATGGATGGATGAGCAGACAGAAGGAAGGAAGCAAGAAAGGCAGGGATGGAGGGGAGCTTGGGAGTGATAGAGAGAAAGGGAATAAAAAACATGTCTCTAATCCAAGCTTCTGTCCGCAGCTCCAGACCTAGTTATCCCACTGCCTATTAAACAGCTCCACCTAGATGTCCTGAAGGCACCTGAAGAGAACAGAGCTAAAGTGAAATGCACATCCATACCCTAGCCCGCATTATCTCCTTTCCCTCACAGCAGGCAATATCCACTCCCTAACAAGCAAAAGACAGCAAATTTGAGTGTCATCTTTGGTACCGTTCTCCTTCCTTCACCTGCGGAATTAAATACAAAATCCTAACTCTTCAAACTGTTTGGACACTGCATCACCTCCCTACGCCATGCACTGACTCTGTAGACATCCTCACATCTCTCATCTGCAAGGCTAAGCCTGCTTCAATTCCTGTCTCCAACATCCCAATTCAATCTCCATGCTAAAGCCAAAACAATCCTTCCAAAAAAAAGAAAAGAAACATAACCAAAAGTAAAGCAAACTGAAAAAGTTCAACACATATGATGGGATAATAGCCTTACTGTATACAGACTGTACAGAACAGTAAGAAAGACAAAGTATAAAAATGCATATCTTATTTTAAAATTATAAAATACAGCCCAAAAACACATGAAAAAGTGGCCAATTTTGCTACAAAAAAACAAGGCTATGAACAAGGAGAACGTGCTTTTTCATGTATCAAGTGGGAAATACATCTAAAAATGATGCACAGTGTTAGGACAAGACAAGGAGCACCATCATAAACTGCTAATGGCAATTAAACCTAGAGGACACTGGGCCTGTAGCATCAGGAACCGACCCAAAAGGTATATACATGGACCTGCGCAAAGACTGACCTATAAGAATGCTCAATGAAGTATGATATATAACACCAAAAATGCAACTAGAAACCCTTAAATGTCCAATGACATATCCGTAGTATGGAATACTAAGTACTCAGAAAATACAAAAGGATTAAAATACTTTATTGTGAAATTTAAACAAAACAGGAGAATATAAAATAATACCAAGATTTTTTTTCGATCTTGATTTACTTGATAACTGAAAAGTAAGGAAGAAACAAGTTATGAAACATAATGCAAAGCAAACAACCCAATTTTAAAATGGGCAAAAGATGTGAACACCTCTCACAAATGAAGACAACGCAGATAGCAAACAAGCATAAGAAAAGATGCCGAACACTGTTTGTCATGAGAGATTCAAAAGTTAAAACAAAATACCACTACGTATCTATCAGAACGGACAGCAATTCGACGTAACCGAGAGCCCCGCATGCCAGTGAGGATGCAGAGCAACAGGAGAGCATTCACTGCTGGTGGGTGTTAAATGGCAAGGTCACTCTGGAAGATGCCTTGGCAGCTTCTTAGAAAACGTCTTACTACATGGTCCAGTAATCACTCTTCCAGATATTACCCAACTGATATAAAAGTGTATTTCCACAAAGAAATCTGCATGTACATGATTACAGCAGCTTTATTCATAATTGCCAAAAACTTGAAGCATCCAAGATGCCCTTCAGTCACTGAATGGATTAACTGAAGTACATCCGTACAATCAAGTATTACTCAGTGATTAACAAGAAATGAGTTATCAAGCCACGAAGACATAAGTGAATCTTACATAGATATTTCTAAGTACTCCAGGAGTCTGAAAAGGCAACATAGTGTTATTGTTCTAACTATATGATATTCCAGAAAAGGCAAAACCATGGAAATGGTAAAAGAGATCTGTGGATGTCAGGGGTTTGGGGAAAAGAAGGGCTTAACAGGTAAAGCACAGGGGATTTTTCTTAAGGCAGTGAAGCTACTCTGTATGATCCCATAATGGTGGAGACATGTCATTTACACACTTGTCAAAACTCACAGAACCTTACAGCACAAAGAACAAACCCACAGAACCTTATAGCACAAGGAATGCAATGTATGCACATTTTAAAAAATTCACTAGGTAGAAGTACCCCAGATGTGAGGCAGAATGTGACAAAGCAATCCAATCATGTTACAAATGTATGGAACAACCTCACTGAAGAAGGTGGGGGCAAAGTGCTAGGAAATAAGAGTAGTCTGTAAGAGTGACGGCAGGAGGAGGAAGACACAGCACTGGACTCCGTTTCTGCTCAATATCGCATCCCCCCAGCCCCCAGCAGGGCCCGACCTTTAAAGACAGAGCTGCTCTGTGAGTTATCGAAGGACAAGCGCGCGTGCCCCCGGCCTGCCACCTGCACCCTGGCCTCCCGCATCAGGGCAGCCTCGGGGACGATCACCTCCGCGCTCCAGCGTTTTGCTTAAAGCTGAAATAAAACGGCCTGGAGAAGCCCGCAGCCCCACTGAGGTCTGTCCACGACTGAAGAGCAAACAATTCCGGAGGCAGGAGGGGTTCCCCCAACCCACCCCGAGAACGAGCCCGGGAGCCGCCGCCAGAGGCCGAGGGAGAAGCGGAAGTGCCCCCGCCGACCGCCGCCCGCTCACCACGCGCTGGACGCTCGCCGCCAGGACCCGCGCGGACGCGGACTTCGGGGCCAGTCTCAGCAGCCGCAAGGCCATGGCTACCCCGTCAGCTCAGGCTCAAGGACCCAAGGAGACGCGGTCGCGACGGAGCCCTCTCCTGCAGCCGGCGCGCCGCTGTGACGTCACGGCCAGGGTGCCCGCGGCGCCTGTCAGGAACTTTTCAGCGGCGCGTGGGGGCGGGGCCGCGCCGAGGCCCTCGAGGGCTTCCGCGGACGCCGCCGGCGCGCCTCCCTGAGGGCTGGGCTGAGGGCTGAGGGCTGAGGGCTGAAGGCTGAAGGGTGAGGGGTCGCAGGGGAGGATGGGGCAGCAGGTTCGCTGCCCGGCCCCCGACTCCCTTCCGGGTTCTGACTTGCTGCAGGGGCGGGGGCGCTGAGGCCGCGCAGGGCGTGGAGCGACTTCTGCGCCCAGTCCCAGGGTCCGCGCCAGGCGCGGTGCGGACGTCCCTCCACCTGTTAGATAACGTCCCTGGCTCTCAGAACGTCCTGGCTGAGGAGGGAAAGGGGCGTAGAGCGGAGCGAGGGGGTGGGACCCCTGCCCCGGGGCGCCCCTCAGGCACAGGGACCTGGCAAGGACGGCCTGGGTCGCCGCTGGAGCCGAAGGCTAAGTGGTCTCCACCAGGGGACCTGCTGTGAACACTTTGAATCGAGTAGAAAACAAACAGAAAAGCGCACCCTCCAAGTCCGTCTCTTAAAACTGCTCCCTTCGGGGACCTGGGATCTGGGCCCCACGGAGGAACCTCGCCGATGAGGTTTCCTTCCAAGTAGGCCTGCTGTTTGCAAAGGTTTTACAATCTTCTGTGTACCTCAAGCTTTTTGTTCTTGACCCCTTAGATATTCTTAAACTTTTGTTTTCAACTTTTCAGAAATTATCATGCAGTTGTAAAACAGTGGGAATGCGGTTGTATAAACTAAGTTTCTATAATTGAAGAATTGCTTTTTGTCAAAAATATGGCTTCCCGGTCCCTAACGCAGGAGGGCCTGATTTTTAGTTCGTGGAGGGACCCTGAAATCTATTTAACAAGCTTTCAGCTAACTCTGATGCAGAGAGTCCGCATGAGAGAAAAACTGTTCTGGACTGCGTTTAACACGAGCAGGGACCACGTCCACATCCTTCACTGTGCTCCAGGCCCATGCAGAGCTCCTGACGCGTCACAGATGTGCCACGAAGAGAGTTGTATGAACACACATACCATTGGAGGATGTAACCAGATAGCCCTAAATCCTCCGGCCCCACTGAGTCACAGCTTGTCTTCAAATGGAAGGACTCAAGACCTCCCTCCACGTCTCTGTATCTCTAGGAAGTCCAGCATCTTTTTCAGTGTTTCTGAGAATTCTGGGAAATGAATGGGGGATGGGAGGGTGTCTTCAGGTTTTCTCATCTCGATCATTATCCATCCTAGCCACATCTGGCCTCCGATGGTACAGTTGTCTTTCCCAGCTTTACCCCAGGTGAAGACACAACTTTAACTTGTTTTCTAAGGCAAGATTCTAGTGTTTCAATTTTTACTGATGGCATGGGAAAAGAAGAACGATCACCATAGGAAACAGAATATACAATTAAATAATTACCGGACATCACTGTCCTAAAGTTTCTCAAACATTTCCACCAAATGGAATTATTTGTTATCTACCATTACATTTTGGAAATTGGCTCCCTGTGTCGGGCACTTCTCACACTGACTCCTCTCCTCTCTGGACATGCTCGCCTGGTACTGGATTCAAAGGCCTCAGCACTGAAGGAGACAAAATCCAGGGAGGCGGGGCTCCTGGTTGATGGTGCCTGGCTCAGCTGGTGGTGTTGGAGGACTTGTCAATCAAGAGGGACAATGAGCCCCGCTGGACAGCAAATCCTATACTCAGCAAAACCATTCTTTAGTGGGTAGTGAGGATGAGGGAAACGAAGGCATTCCCAAGTGATGAAAAATCTAAGATACTTTGTCTCCAGCGGACTCTTCCCCCCTTTAAAGTTTGGCTAAAGGAAGCTTCTCAAACATTAAGAAATTAACACAAGAAGGCTGGGGCCTTCAGAACAACAGAATAGATAAAATAGGGGAGAATATAATAAATTATCCCTCACCTACTGAGTTTTTAAAATTATATTTGGTGGTTAAAACAAATATTGTAACATTGTTAATGTAGTGCTCATTGTATATATAGAAAATATGACAATCACTATATAGAAAATGGGGAGGGTAAAATCACCTGAATGACAGAAATCTGTAATACATCCCCTGAAGCAATAAAACATCCACCTAAATAGGTTGTGAGAAGTTACATCTGCATGCTGTGACACCTAGAACAACCACTATGAAAACTATATATAATGATCTTTCCTGAGACATCATCAGCAAATCAAGATGAAATTAAAAAAAAAATGTACTTTGTCCATTGGAAGGTAAGAAAAAAGGCAGAGAAAACAAGACAAAAAATGGCAGATGTGATCCCTAATCTATTAATTACTTGATAATCTGAACAGTCCCGTACCCATTAAAGAAGTTGAATCTGTAATTTTAACACACACACACCCGCCAAAGAAGATTCCCAGTTCCAGATAATCTCACTAGAGAATTTTAACAAATGTTTAAACAACTTTATACAATCCTGTCCAGAAAATAGAAGAGGAGTGAATGCTTTTCAACTCTTTTTATGATACCAAAACCATACAAAGACAGTACAAAAATAACTTTAAAACCCTATCGATCAATATTTCACGTGAACTTAGACACAAAAATCGTTAACAAGATAGCAAGTCGAATCCAACACTATATAAAATCAGTAATACACCACAACCCAACATGATGTATTAAAAAGATGCAAGACTAATCTGGAATTTTAAAATCAACCAGTGTAATACACCCTATCAGCAGGAGAAAGAAGAAAAATTTGTGACCAGATTGCCTGATGCAGTTTTCTGCATCGCTTGACAAAATTAAATATTCATTTATGATAAAAACAAAAATTGCTCTCAGCAAATGACTAAAGGGGAGCTGCTTCAACTTGATAAAGCACATACACACAAACTGCATCATCGTATCATCGTACGTAATCATGAAGGACTGAGTGCTTGCCTTCTAAGTAGGAAACTAGGCAGAGATATCTGCTCTACCCACTCTTGTTCAACAGAGCACTGAAAGTTCTAGTAATAACTCATGCAATAAGGCAAAAAATAAAAAATAAAATTCACACAGATCAGAAAGAAAGAAAGAAAACTGTCTCTTTTTAGTTGACATGACTGTTCACATGGAAAACCCAAAGGAATCTACAAAAAATTCCTAGACCTAATGAGTGATTGCAGCAAGTTTGCAGGATACAATGTCAACATACGAAAATCAACTGCATCCTATATACTAACAACGAACAGGTGGAAACTGAAACAAAAGATGGAATACCATTTACAGTTGCTTCAAAGAAAATATAATACTTAGGTCTAAATCCATACAGAATCTGTATACTAAAAAGTACAAAACACTGATGAAAAAAATGAAGAAGACCTCAATAATTGGAGAGGCTTACTATGTTCATGGATTGAAATACTCAATAAAAATAAAGTCACTCCTTCCCAAATTGATTTTTAGATTTAATGGAATTTCTAGCAAAATCTCAGTAAGGTTTTCATGGACACATAGACTGGCTTATTGTAAAATTTATATAAAAATGTTAAGGCCCTGAAATAGCCATAATAATTTTGAAACAGAATAAAGTGGGAGGAGTCACTCTTCCAGTGTTAAGAATTACTACATAATTATATTAATCAAGACTGTGTGGCATGGATAAGGGTATGATATTGATAGACATATAGATCAGTTTAACAGAACAGAGGATCCAGAAATAAGCCAACACATATTCTCAATTGATTGAGTTGTGTACCACATAACAACATTTGGTCAATGATGAACTGAACAGCATATAAGATGGTGGTCCCATAAGATTACAATATTATATTTTTACTTGCCTCTTCTATGTTTAGATACATAAATTGTGGTCGAGCATAATGGCTCGCTTTTGCTGGGAGAGGCAGGACAGTGTTTCTTCCAGCATAATGTATTATGTGTACATAATACAGTATATGCATTATCCCAGTATATGTATTATTCCAGTCTAAATGTATTATGCATTATGTATTATACAATATAAATGCATTAGGCATTATGTATTATACAGTATTAATGCATTATGTATTGTGAATATTGGACAGCAATGAGAATGCACGAATTATTGTTACATGCGAAAACATCAAGGATTCATCAAGCAGCACGGTGAATGAAAGAAGCTGAAATAACAGGGTACATACTTTATGATTACATGTATAAACCCCTTGAAAACACCAAAGCTAGCATCTGGTTTTGGAAGTCGGGATAATGGTTCTCGTGGAGCAGGGATAATGACTGGGAGAGGGCATGAAGGCAGCTTCTAGTTCTTGATCTGAGAGTTGGTTCCATGAGTACGGTCCTTTTGTGAAAACACATGCAGGTGAAGTCTTGTTATTTGTGACAGTTCTGTAGGTTTGTTAAATTTCAGTTAAAAATTAATTTAAAGAGCCATATATGATGTTGTTTCATCACTACAGATTTTACTCTCGGACACTTAGTTGTCTTACTGTGAAGTTTGACCCAAGCCCAAGGCCTTTTTCAAGGCATCCTTAAATTCCTTGTTCCTCAGGCAGTAGATCAAAGGGTTAATTATTGGTGTGATGACAGTGTACACAGCAGAGATGAGCTTGTTGGAGCTCCGGGAATCAATGGCCTGGGGCCGGACATACATGAAAATCATGGCCATGTAGAAGATAGTGATCACGGTGAGGTGAGAAGCACAGGTGGAGAAGGCTCTCCAGCGGCCGGTGGCCGAGGGGATGCACAGTACAGCCAGGGTGATGTGCCCATATGACAGCACAGTGGCCAGGAGCGGAAACACCAGGATGATGAAGGCCAGGATGAAATCCACCAGCTCTGCAGTGGAGAAGTCCATGCAGGCCAGCTTGAGGATGGGGGAGATGTCACAGAAGAAGTGGTTTAAGATGTTGGAGCCACAGAACGTGGCGCTGGAGATAAAATAGACCTTGATCATGGAGACGGTGAAGCCACTCACAAAGGAGAGGCCCACCAGCTGGAGGCACAGCCCCGGGGTCACCAGGACGTGGTAGCGCAGTGGGTGGCAGATGGCCACGTAGCGGTCGTAGGCCATGGAGGCCAGGAGCACGCACTCAGTGCATACCAGGGAGCTGAAGAAGTAGAGCTGTGTCATGCACCCGACGAAAGAGATGCGTTTCCGCCGGAGCAGGAAGCCTTCCAGCATCTTGGGGGTGATGTCAGACACATACCAGAGCTCCAGGAAGGACATGGAGCTCAGAAAGTAGTACATGGGCCTGTGGAGGGAGGCGCTGCTCCAGACGGCGAGGATGATGGCCAGGTTCTCCACCAGGACAAAGAGATAGGAGAGCAGGAAGAGGAGGAAGAGCAGATACTGCAGCCCTGGGGCCGTGGGGAAGCCCACCAGGACGAAGCTGCTGACCTTGGTGACATTCTCCCCCCTCATGCCTCTGTGCTTGGGAGCTGTGGGCCTGCAAAACATCAAAGGGCAAGAGGGAAGGCTACAGGGTGGCTGGGGTGGAGAGAGGGTGGAGCTGAGCCTAGACGGGGAGTTTTGGTGCAAAGACAAGCCACATGGCTCCTGAGAGGACCAGGGCCGTGGGGCAAAAGCAGCCCCCCCAGTCTGTGTCAAGGATTAACATTGATGATGTAGATTCTAAGTCTCAGAGGCTCTCACACTGTGTCTGGAATACCATCCCAAGCCTGCCTCCTCAAGTCTCCCTCATCCATCCCGAAGCTGTGTCCCCTTTTCACCAAGGGACCTGGTAACAATGAAGTGTCCACAGGGCATCTGGCTGTCCTGCAGGTGAGGAGCCCTGACCACTTCTGGGTGGTCACTTCTGAGTCTGACACGTTCTTTCTAAAGTGGCAGATATTTGACTTGTCACCTGTTTTTAGAGTTGATTTTACAAGAGGAGGTGACAGCATGGTGGGGGTGGGGCCAGGTCTAAGTTAGCCAGACCCCCAGACCCAGGCACATCCACAGGGGCAGCTGGAGTCCCCCCTTCTTGGGAACCACTTTCCCCAAGAAGGATAAGTGGTCACATCCTTATTAGATCTGAGGGGAATGTCAGCAAGGGGAAGACTGCAACGCAATTCTGGAAGAGAGGAAAACAGATGGCAGCCGAAAGGAGGAAGTCTAGAATGTTCTTGAGGGGCCTATAGCTGAGGGAGAAGCCATCTACCCACATCTGAGTGTGTATGCTAACAGAAAGTACATCTGCTAATGCTCACTGCAGCCCTGGGAAAAACAAGGCTTACATCTGTCTATCAAGATGGAAAGTCTGAGACTCACAGAGAAAGGTTCGTGGACCTACCCAGGGTCGGGGCAGTGCCGGGAGGCAGACTCCAGTCTTCTAACACCAAGGCCACTGCTCTCCCAGTGCGGTTTCAGCAGAAGCAGCGAACCCACCTGGGGGAGGGCTAGAACATGGAACTATGAAGATGCACAGATTCAGTTGTTGGCCCCGTGACACGACGCTAACAGGCAATGAAAGCAAAAAGTCACAAAATAAATAGCATTATTCAGAAGAAAAGGCAGAGAAGACCCCTCAGAGGGAAATACAGGGATAGAGGGCACACACTGGTTTCCGGAGCCTAAAGCAAACGTTTAGATTATTAAGCAGAAGACTTGGAAGCAACCTATATTTTTCATCAGTAAGATGGACTAAGTCATGTCACATCTGCGTTATGAACACTGAGGTCACTGACAAAAAGGGGCAGATCCGTCTGTAGACATGGAATGGTTTCCAAGGTCTGTAGCTATGGTTTTAAATGTTCAAAACAGCTCAGATAGTATGCCTCCACTCATACAAGTAAAAGTATGTGAATAGGGCAGATGACCTGTGACGGTCGCACAGGTGCGGGGGACATTCACTGTCCCCGAGGGGGAGAGCCGGTCACTGGAACACAGATGGCAGGGAAATGTTTTTGTGGCAACCCTTTTTCCATCTTCTGAATTTTGTTTCACTTGAATGTATTATTTATTCAAAATAGTGATCTGTTACTTATTTTTAGATTATTAAATTATCCTTTAAAAAGAAAAAGTTATGCATTGGATTAAAAATTCAACAAGTCAGCATTTCCCCAGACCATAGTTCCAAATCCACACTGAAAAACACACATAGATTAAATGACTGAATGAGCTTAAAGCATATTGTGCAGTATATCATGTGCCTATCAAATGCCAAAAGTTTCCATGATGATATTGCACAGAATAATGAAAACAGAGGATGGAGGTGAAACTACAAAATAATATCAACAGCTGTTTTCTTTCCCAAGTAGTCAAGAAATTGAAATACAGAAAAGAAAACAGAAAATAAAGACGAAATAGATATACTGATGGCATCTATTAGAGCATGGATAAGTAGGTAAATGATTAAGAATGTAAATGAGTAATAGGAATTTAACAGATCTTTAAAGAAAAGCACATAGGAAGCGTGGGGAGTTGTTACAACACCTGGTTCATGTTGGCGTGCCGTACTGACTCCATAATGCTGGCAATATGATGCATAGGAGTTACATTAATGAGATTTAATAAAACAGCTTTCTTTTAAATACACTGCTGAAACACAAAACGAGTTTAAACCACAGTAGTGTATGTCATAGAACTGCATAAAGTGCAGTCCCTGGTCCTTTGCTCACATCCTTTCTTGCACCTGGAATGTCCCCCAGCTCCACCCCAACTCTGGCTGCTTCTGCCATGGCCACCCTCTGGGCTCCTATCACCCCACACTCACCCCCATCTCCTCACTCTCTCCTGTTTGCACTTGCTGTGCTCAAGAGGGAAGAGGGATGTGGGCTGGGTACAAGTGGGCTGGATGGCTGATGGAAGCTCTCAATTTGGAAGGTGCCTGTGAAGCACCTCTTGCTGCCCACCACCTGGGCTGCATGCTTCTCAGGATGGGATCTATGCACCTCTCACCACTGACCAAGGCACCAAGACCACTTCCCACCATGCAGTAGAAGCTCCACAAGCTGTAGGGGAATGAATGTCGATGGGAAACTTAAGGAGTGACAAGGGTCTGCCCAAAATAACATGGTGCAGCAAAAGCTGGCCGACTGGGTGAGGGCACGCACTTCTTTCACCACCACAACCACCTGCTCCTTCTTCTCTCTCCTCTTTGTCCTCAAATCCCAGATCTTTAAAGAAAAAAAGAAATTACATATAAAATATAAAACTAGAGGGCAACCTTCATGATACAAAAAGCTAGTGAAGAAAGGCAGCCCAGAGCCAAGAGTATTTGAGGATGTCACCACATTCCTGCCCATGAGGGGGAAGGAAGTGCCCAGAAAGCCTCACCAGGGTGCCCAGAGAGCTCTGTGGCCCAGGGGAAATGGATGGTGGGAATGTGGATCTCACAGTCCTCTGGGTCAGCAGGGAGGCAGGCTGAGGGCTGGCTGTGAATGGGCTGTGTGGCTGATGGAAGCTCTATTTGGAAGTCCTTTTGTCCCTACAAATTAGCAAAATTCAAGAAGGGTGGAGGCCACTGGCCAGGGAGCTTGGTGGCTGTAAACAGAGTGAGGATCTCAGTATTGCCACGTACCTGGGAGACCGTGGCTAATTTTGGAACTTCAAGGGAGAATAACCCTAAAGGCATCCAGCCAGAATAAAACATATTTTTTTATATATAAAATAGATCAGTAGGGTTCACTTTAGTTTTCATCAAAAACTTAGAGTTCAGAAAACAGCAGAGAAACCTCTGGAGAGGCTGGAGGGTATAAGAATCGAATGTCATGTCCAGACCTGAAATTATTCATGCCTGAGAGTAATAGAGAGGCAGCCCTCATGAGCACCTGCTCTGAATGTAGGAGTTTTAAACTCTTCCTCAATATGAAACTCAAAATGTCACAGCTATTAACTTGATATAAAATAATAATCCCCAACCAAGACTATCCCAGCATAGAAAGACTGGCGGTGACGAAAAACACATCCAAACACAAAATATTCGATCCTAGCAAGTGTTGTCCAGATAGCTACAAAACAAAATGCAAATGTCCCTCCTTGTGATGTGACGATAGATAATGAAATATAGTAATTGTTTGGGGGGAAAAGAAACTGGGTTTCTTTTTAAATACAGTTTAACTGTATTTAAACCCAGTAACTATATTTAAATCAGTTTCTCTTCTTTTTCCAAGCAATTACTGATTATTTAAATGTTTTTCCATGAGGAAAAACTTGGGAGAGTATAAGACAGTAATAAGAAAAAAAGTGTATTTTGCCTCATTTTCAGATGAGATAATCAAAAGGCCATGTTTCATTCCTGGAGTTTATAGTTAGAGTAATATGAGTTGTTAAATATTTTAATAGTAAATCATGGTTTTTAAAAGGATGTAGATCCCATAAATCTTGAAAGAACAAAAAATACGGAAATAAAGGAAATCATAAGAAAGCACCTAAAACTAACTACAACAATGACTGGAGTAGGAAAGAAATCAGCTGTGACAATAAATGCAAATAGGATAAACTTACCTGGGAAAAGGAAAAGATTCTCCTGTCATGGATGAAGAATCTACAATATTAGGTTGGTGCAAAAGTAATTGCAGTAATATTCCATCTACAAGATGCACAACAAAAAACTTAACTCAGTTTGAAATGACAACTGTAGGTTCAGATGTAGAGTCAAACAAAAACAAAGCATTGTTGCAGAATTAACATTTGATCAAGTAAAATTTCAGATCCCCTGTTTTATGTATAAACCTTTTGATGAATAATATATCCTCAACACAGTCAGCAAAAACCTGACTTTAGTATCAGAAGAAATAGGCAGGGGCCAGGTGTGGTGGCTCATGCCTGTAATCCCGGCACTTTGGGAGGCTGAGGCAGGTGGATCACCTGAGGTCAGGAGTTTGAGACCAGCCTGGCCAACATGGTGAAACCCCTTCTCTACTAAAAATACAAAGCTTAGCTGGGCATCATGGCAGGCACTCCAGAGGCTAAGGCACGAGAATCACTTGAACCTGGGAGGGGGAGGTTGCAGTGGGCAGAGGTGGTGCCACTGCAATCCAGCCGGGGTGACAGAGCAAGACTCTGTCTCAAAAAGAAAAAGAAGAAGAAGAAGAAGAAGAGGAGGAGGAAGAAGAAGAAGAAGATGATGAAGAAGAAGAAGAAGAAGAAGAAGAAGAAGAAGAAGAAGAAGAAGAAGAAGAAGAAGAAGAAGAAGAAAAGGAAGAAATAGATAGAAACCATGTAGCAGCAGCAGACTCTAATACATGCCTCTCACTACTTGACAGATCTCAAAGGTAAAAACAAATAAGAATGCCAAGTATTAGAATAGTATAATTTTTGAAATGTTGATTTCAGGGATAATAAACTCATGAGCCTGAGAAAATATATGCCTTTGCTTAGAAAATCTGGAGAAATCATCTGCAATAGCATCAAAAAATGTTCCATCTCCAAAGTAGAATCACAGATAACACATTTCCCTAAAATCAATGGCATAAAATGATTTTTTATGAATTAGAAAATATAATAGAATTGATCAATAGCAGCAAAAACTTGTCCTGAAGTAGGCTTAGAGTTGAAGACAACTGTAAATAGATGAAACTCCAGCTAGTTTGATTAACAGGAAAATATGAACATGCAATGCAATTTTGGAGACTGAAAAAAAGAGTAAACTGCAGACAGAGCTCCAACAGGAGTGGGCAATATGTACTAAGCATCTAATAACGTGTTCTGTTCAGTGTGGGCGATAGGTACTAAGCACCTAACAACGTGTTCTGTTCAGTGTGGGCGATAGGTACTAAGCACCTAACAACGTGTTCTGTTCAGTGTGGGCGATAGGTACTAAGCACCTAATAACGTATTCTGTTCAGTGGTCCTCTCACAGCTTCAGTTTACAGATGACAAGAAAGACTGAAAGCTTAGAAGATTATTAAAAGCAATCATAGAAGAGTGAATGTTAAAGTCAGAAAAAAAGGCCTATTTTCTGAGAAAACTGAATGAAGTGAAAACAAAGCTCAACAGCATCATCATGTTAAAATTGCTTCAGAGAAAACCGCCCAGATACTTCGCATGTACCCATCTTCTTGCTATGCTGGGAGACGCTCTTTCCTGTTAGGTCAACCCTTACAGAGCATGGGAAACTCCCAATTCACTTCACAAAATAACAAATTCCTAATACAAAAGCCTGATGAAGATTTCAGGGAAGAAAAACTATGTATCAATGATTTTTTTTTTTACTATAGTTACAAAACTCAGATAAAATGTCAGCAGTTAGGACCCAGCAGCACATTGAAAGAGCTCGTGCAGCACTGGCACGATTATTTCAGCCGAGCAGAGACTTCGAGGGTAGCAAATCTGCTGAAAGGATCACATTTCAAGTCCAGCTGATGCTGAAAAGGCTTTGATTAAAAACTCTCCCCAAACTTCCATGCATTTGTCATCCCCGAAGAAGTGACTTATCTTAATATGATAAGTAATACTAGTTTCAACCAATAGCCTACATTGTCCCCTTAGCTGAATACCAGGATCATTCCCGCTCCACCAAGGTCAGGATGAAGGCAGTGCTGTTTGTTGTAACACTGCTGCATAACAATGTGCCATTGCACTACCCACTGCAAAACAGAATAAAGAAGTAGACAACATTATCATTATTTATAGATGACATGACTTTTAACCTAAAAATCTAGCACACTCTTATAATTAAGGGATTTCAAAATGAATATTAAAATGCAGTCTTCCTATATACCAACAATTACTAATTAGAATACTCTTAGATTTTAAAAAGTATATCATAAAGATTTCAATATCTCCAAATCAATTTTGAAATTTAACTCAATTCTATTTGGAATCTCGCCAAATTTTACTTTTCTTGAAACAGGATGAAATCATTCTTGAAATCATCTGGAAATATAAACAGAAGGGAATAGCTAAAATAATTCAGCAAGAAGAAAAGAGAGGCAGATTAGTGAAGAGGACTTTCTATTCTGGATAGAAAAACGACAAGAAAAATGAAAATAATAACTTAATAAAATAAATATTAAAGATAACCACCATAAAGTCAAAGGAGCAGCATAGAGAAAGTATAGCCAGCCCTAAGTCAGAGCTGACGATTTCTGTGATGCTATTAGCAAGGAAAGGCTGGATTGCATTATACTTGATGTCAAGATAGTTCATTGAACCCATGCTAAAAAAACAACTGCGCCTGTTCTTCATATGTTACACCAGGAAATGCATTTCAAATGGACAGAGACTGCCATGCCTGTAGGTCCCCCCGCCTCTCCTAAGCTGCTGCTCTGTGGACGCGACAGGGAAGAGCCCCAGCTGGAAGCCTGGGGGCCCAACATGCATAGCCTGCTCATTGATTTCCTTTCAGCATTGATTGTTAAAGAATAATACAATTAAAGATTGTTAGTGACTTTTTTTTTTTTTAAGATGGGGTCTCACTCTGTCACCCAGGCTGGAGTGCAGTGGCACGATCTTGGCTCACTGCAACCTCCACCTGCCGGGTTCAAGCAATTCTCCCACCTCAGCCTCCTGAGTAGCTGGGATTACAGGCGTCCAGCTAATTTTTGTATTTGTTTTAGTAGAGACGGAATTTTGCCATGTTGGTCAGGCTGGTCTCAAACTCCTGACTTCAGGTGATCTGCCCACCTCAGCCTCTCAAAGTGCTGGGATTACAGACGTGAGCCACCACTTCTTAAACATAAATAGGGAGACAGATTTTACGGTGGGGCAGAGCGAGAATTCCAGCAGCTTCTGAGCCCATTCCTGACATGCCTATATATTGGGCATATTGGGTCATCATTTATCCTGCACGTTTCAGAAGGACAATTCTCTAAAACTTTCCCTTTGACCTTTGTTTTTGAAAATCAGAACATTTCACATAGAAGCACGGACATCTGGCTTCTTTTAAAAAGTTGGAAGATGTAGGGCAACACTGATCACGGTCCTGCACTCACAACACACCTTGTGAACAGTGCAAGTTGCACCCTACTCCCAGCATGGCCCGTCTCACTGGTAGTACCTGCCCCATCTGCCCATTGGTTACCTGATTGGAGCTGGGGAGCAGAGCACCAGGCGGGCAATGATGTGTCTCCACTCAGATACCCCTGGGTCCCCGTGTCCCCATCTTCTTGGGGTGCACATTCCCACAAATGCCTCTGATGAGCTCCTCTCCCCTCTGGTACATGAAGGCTCACTGGCAGTCATGCTCCCTCCTCCCACTGCCATGCAGCTGCTGTCACCGAGTACCTCAGGGACTGGCTGTCCCCAGATGCCAGCGACATTTTGCTCATTTCTGGGCTGACATTTCGGCTCTTGTTCTGCTCCTCTTCCCTTTAGTGTCTGGCGCTGTGGCCCCAGACTTCCATCCCCACTGTCCACACTCAGAGCAACGTACCCACCTCCGCGGTTCCCATGGTCACCTCCAGCTGATGACCCCCAGGCCTCCCCCGAGCCCCCTGCGGAACCGACTCCTGTGTCCAGCCAATTACCTGAGACCTCCCCTGGCCGTGGAGCCCCTGCCCACTGTGCTGTTCCTCGCAGGGAGTGGTGGGGCCGTCCACTCCACCCAGGTGCCCCCCGAGCTTCAGCGTGGACTCTTCCCCTCTCCTCCCTCCACATCTGAGCAAGCGCTGAGTCCTTCTGCCTTACATCTTAGATGCCTGCAGAATCAGGTCTCCTGTCTCTGTGCTCGGGCTGCTGTCCACCCTATCCTTGTTCAGGTTCCAGCAACACCCCGGCTGGATTATTGTCACCACACTCTCACTGGTCATCCTCCAGTCTCTCCTGGCTCTGTCTGATCCGTCATCTGAGCAGCAGGGAATGACACGCAGACGCCCCTCCTGGCCACGTCCATCACATGTTCTTAGCATAAGCCCCATGCTCCTGAGTCAGCCCCTCTACAGCCTCACTCCCTCTGTTGCTCCTGCCCCTCCTGGAATCCCTGGCTGGTGCAGGAGTCCCCCCCTCCAGCCCCATGGGAGCACCGTGCTGACTTGGTCCCCCTGCTGCCCGGCCAGTCGCCCTTCAGGACTTGCCTCAGATGTCACTTCCCCTTGACAGGCTCCGCTGAGCTCCCAGCGCTATTGTTAGATGGCCCCAGAGATGGGGGATTTCAGGGCACCCCCAGGCTTCTGCTTCCATTGGAGTTTCCCTGTAGAGGGGAAAGTGCATCTGTGGAGAGAGAGGAAGATGACGGGCTTTGTTTGGGGCAAGCTGGGTTTGCAGTGCTTATGGCGTACCCTGTAGAGAGCTCCAGGAGTAGCCCGGACACCCAGAACACCCACGGGAGACTGAGACCAGATGTCAAGATGAGGGTGGGTGGGTTACTACTTAATCTTTCTGTCCAAGGTTTTTTTGGTGTCTAATATGTGCCAGTCATTGTTTCAGGCAATTGAGATAAATCAGGAGAAAAAAACAGTCCCAAACTCTTGCCTTCATGAAATGTAAATTCTAGTGAAGGCAGGAAAGAAGCTGGAAAAATAAATAATACCCAAGATATATAAGGAAATTATTTAGAGTGCGAAAGGTGGTAAGCAGATGTGAAGTGGAGGTCAGGGTGGGTATGACTGCGCAGCCGGGGGAATGGGAGGGCATGCAGGAGAGGAGGTGACACCAGGGCAGAGTCTTGAGGAAGATGTCCCTTAGCCTGTGGCTGTCTGTTGGACACACCCAGGTGCAAGGAAGAGGAGATGCAGAGGCTGTGGGCTGGGGGTACAAAAAGGGGGCAGAGGGGTGGGGGCAAGCCTGGCTGCAGTAGAGTGACAGGGAGTGGCAGCAGACAGTGTCAACCGAGAGCAAGAGGCACCACACAGAGCCTCCTGGCCATGGTGAGGACGTGGCTTTCCCTCTGACGGCAGTGGCATGGCACGACCCACCCTATAAATGGCTGACTCTGGCTACTGCATGGAGATCAGGCTGGAGGGAGGAGGCAAGGTGAGGAAGTCATGCAGAGCCCCGGAGGGCATCAGGGCAAGAGACTGTAGGAGGGCAGGCCAGGGCAGGAGGTGGGAAGAGCACTCCTGTCCGCTGTGTGCTGAAGGCAGCTCCAACCAGGCTTCCTGGCTGAGTCCCTGAGGATCAAAAAGACACCAACCAAGTCAATCTGTGTTGACAGCCGGGATGGGGATGACATTGACCAAGGAAAGTGTGAAGACTAGGAAGGCAAGAATAAAGCTTGAGAAGCCTCCCCCTCTAGAAGCAGGAAGAGGAAGAGGAGCTGGTGAAGGTGGTGAGAGAGGTGGGGTGATGTCTGGGGACATGTGGCCCAAGCCGGGACACCGGGGCTCCTCCAAGACAAGGGGGCCTGATTGGCAGCTAGGGGGCCACTAGTAACCTCAGAGGGAAACATATCGGGGAAGGTCTGGGGACAGAAACTCAACGTAAACGGAGCAGGCAGAATTAGTATGGAGGTGGCACAGAGCTAGCGGGAACAGACGACTCTCGGGGGAAGGAAAACAATGACAGCATTCGGTGTACTTTGGCAATTTACTATTTTCCAAAACACTTTATCCTTTTATTTCTGGTTTCTTGAAGTGTAAGTAGGTATTTTATTTGAAAGCTTTTCTGAACCCAATTCTGTGGAGTTAATGTCACAATGGAAAGTATAAACACTACACAAGAACCCTCCAGAACGTGTTTTTGGGGAAGATCCATCCCCAGGGACAATGCCTGGAATACGTGCCGAGTGCAAGGTCTGAGCCGCAGTGCTGAGCTTGCTGGCTGGAGGGGACGCGGCAGCAAGGACCGGGGGGTAGAAGGGCTTAGAAATCTACATCTCCCTATCCATCCCTTGCCACGCCTGTCCCCAAAATCACCAAGATGGCAAAGTCTGGACCAGGCCCAATGTGAGGGGGTGAGGGGAGCGCCCCAGCTGCTGGTTGGCGATGGAGTTTGGGGTTGGTCTGGGATCGGATACAGGCTTGAGTTTGGGGCCTCGTGATGATCCAGAGATGTCACTCCCTGTAGGAGTCAGGCAGGGGACTGGTCAGGAGCTGGATCAGGGTCACGGGAACAGTCCTGCTTCTGAACGGATGCCTCCCTGGCACACTTGGTCCACTTGGCCGGAGCAGTGCATGTGGGGGAAGTGATGCTCAGGCCTCTTTAGAGTCCGTCTGCCTTTGTCGCAGCCTTCAACCCTCCAACTGCGAGGAAAACCTCTTGCCATTTTCAGCCTCATCAGAGATGGGATAAGAGGAAGTTTGAAGGACAGAGGCAAAAGCAGGAGAGAGGAAGACAGAGGAGGGGCTGCAGCAGGCGAGGGGCGGTCCTCCCTGAGTCCTAGGCCCTCCGTGTCCCGAGGGGAGGGAATTGCACAGGGGTGTGTTCTGAGCGGCGCCAGCTGTGGCCTCCCGCGCCTGTCCCCAGCGCAGCCCTGCTTGCTCAGGCCCTGCAGCTGGTGGGGAGCCAGTCATTGGCATGAGACCCAGGCAACATGGCCTTTTGGAAATGTGCCTGCCAGCATCCTGTCAGCAGGCTGCAGTGGGAGAGAAGGAGAGGTGTGCGGCGGACAGGCAGGGCAGGCGTGAGGGCAGAGCAGGGGTCACCCACACGCCACGCTTGGCACAGGTGCGGAGTGAGCAGACCTGCAGTGGCCTCTCCCGGGGGCATATGGGAATGGGAATCATGCCTGTGCCTCTGGGTGAAGATTTCAGACCGCAGAGGGAGAGGATGCTGGGGTGGAAGGCGGGGCCCTGGGAGGAGGAGTTCCATGTTGTGCAGTCACGTCCCAGGCCAGCAGTGGGGCAGGGGTCTCAACCATGACCGCTGCCCTTGAGGGACCAGATCCCAAGGCTGACCCCCTACCAACCCAGTTACTTGGCAGAAGGAACCCACCCTGGTTGTCCTCAACCTGGCACAGCCCAGCACTTCCCTCTCTTCTGCCCACTGGCACCTCTGACCCATTGGCCTCTGATGCAGCCAGTCCTGAGAGCCAGCTGGTTTGTAGGTGGCACCAGGGAAGAAGGGGCTGTGTCTCCCTTCCCTGTCATGCACAGATGTGGGGACTCCAGGGTCCAACTGTCCTCCCATGGAGAAGTCACTGCCCTTAGTCTGGAGTCTCATGTGCGGTGTGGCGCCTGGCTGAGGAGCGGCCCCAACCCTGGATGGTAAGAAACTTGCCCCATTTACTGCTGATCTTCCCTGGTGCCCTGTCCAGACATTCAGGCCATTTGACCAACCTTCCTCCCCTGTCCATTCAGAGTCCACCCACACAGCCCTGATCCCACCCTCTCTCTTTGGAGTCAGAGAGGCGTGTGACTTCTGCTTGGGGACAGAAGCGTTTCCTAGACTTGGTGGCCTGGCCTGGTCCAGGGAGCATGGACAGTGAGGGACTCTACTCTAGTCCAGAGTCCAGGAATGCTGCACTCTCAAGGGGACAGGGAAATTTGAGTTTCTGATATAAGCTAATGATTTCTTTTTTCTCATGTACAACCAACATAAACACCATTGTGTCAGTCTTCGCCCAAACAGGCTTGTCTTGCAAATATTCCCAAAAGATAGTTTTCTGGTGGCCGAAGAAATGGGAGCACGCAGAGGCCTGTCCCTGCTTAGGAGGTCTGGGAGCTACAATATTTGGAGAGTCACTGAAGACCAGCTCAAGACAGGAGAATGCAGGGGTAGGGTTGCCATTCCTATAAAGAAATTCTCCAGTGTTCAGTGTCTTTCTGCCACTCAGGAAGGCTAGTAGATAGCAAATGCGGGCTCAATTAAGAAATAGAAGCCTCAGAAACATAGTGATACCCTATCTCTACAAAAAAGAGACAGGTTTGACAGCATGTACCTCTAGTCCCAGCTACTTGGGAGGCTTAGGTGGGAGGATCACCTGAGCAGTCAGGTAGAGGCTGCAGTGAGCCGTGATTGTGCCAGTGCACTCCAGCCTCAGTGACAGAGCAAGACCTTGAAAAGAGAGAGAGAGAGGGAAAGAAGAAAGAAAGAAGGAAAGAAAGAAAGAAAAGAAAGAAGGAAAGAAAGAAAGAAAGAAAGAAAGAAAGAAAGAAAGAAAGAAAGAAAGAAAGAAAGAAGAGAGAGAAAGAGAGAGAGAAAGAAGGAAAAGAATAAAAGAAATAGGCAGTTGACTGGAACAGACATTTCATCAAAAAGGATTTTAAAATGGCAGATGAGCCCTTGAGAAGATGTGTATCACCATTAGCCACAGGGAAATGCAAATCAAAACCATCATGAGACATCCCTGCACACCCATCAGAGTGGCTGAAATTAGACACAGGGACAGCTCTACGTGCTGCCTGGGAGGGCACAGCAGGTGTCACCCGCAGCTGGAAGACAGGAAACCCGGGGCCTCGCACGCTGCGGGGGTGGATGCAGAATGTTACTGTTGCTCTGGAAAATGGTCTCACAGCTTCTCACAGTGTTATCAAGCCAAAACCCTGCATATAAATGTTTATAGCAGCCCCATCCACAAATCTCCCAAAGTTGGCAATGGCCTTGCTGCCCTTCAGCAGGTCACTGGAGAAGCACACTGGAGTGCATCTGTATGCTGGGGTCGTGTTCAGCAATGAGAACAAATGAATGTTGATTCACACACATGGGCGAGCTCACATTTTTATCTTTATTGTCCATTTGGACATGGTCTCGTGTTTCCAGTGTGCATTTGCCTCTTTGCTAATCACGCTGGCACGTTCACACGCTTCTTGGCCAGTTGGTTCCTCCCCTGATGTGCCTGCTCAAGCCTTTCATCAGCTTTTAGTTGGGTCTGTTACTGGAAATAAAAGAGTCTTGATCCAGATCCCAAGAGAGGGTTTTTGGCCCTTAAGAAGGAAGGAATTCAAGGACAGTCCCAGAGTGCAGTGAGAAGAGACTTCATTGAAAGCTGCTCTGTTATAGAGCAGGGTGTCCTGAGAAACCAAGAGTGGGGCCAGGCACAATGGCTCAGGCCTGTAATCCTAGCACTTTGGGAGGCCGAGGCAGGTGGATCACCTGAGGTCAGGAGTTCAAGACCCGCCTGACCAACATGGTGAAACCCTGTCTCTACTAAAAATACAAAAATTAGGCGGGTGTGGTGGGATGCACCTGTAGTACCAGTTACTTGGGAGCTGAGCTAGAATTGCTTGAACCTGGGAGGTGGAGGTTGCAGTGAGCCAAGATCAAGCCATTGCACTCCAGCCTGGATGACAGAGCAAGACTCTGTCTCAAAATCAAAAAAAGAAAGATGGGGAGCACCACAGCTTTGTTTTAAGTTTTTATTATATAAGGATCTCATCTATGCAAAGACTAAGCTAAGCTGTGCCTGTGTGCGGGTGAGCTGACCGCATGACAAAATGCATTATTCTATTGATTTAAAGAAAACTGTCCTTGACATTTTCGTGTGTGAGTCCATCAAAGCGTAACCAGAATTATCTGGAAAGCCTGTATAGTTATGGGCATTGCCACATCTGGACTTTCTGTTGTGGGAGGAGTGTGTTTTTGCAGGCATTACCAAGCTGCCTCCCTCACTGTAAACATCTCGGGACCATGGGTTGTGACTGGCAAGGAGTATTCCTGGCTAGTTTTAAGATGGAGTTGATTTTAAAATGGTGTCATCGCTCTCCTAGGTTCTTGCTTCCCCGACAGGCTCACTGTAGTTCTCTTACAGATGTTTAGGAATTCTTCATTCACAGCATCAGGTCTGCTTTCTGAATTGGGTGCATTACAAGTCTGTTCTCTCCCTCTGTCTTGCCTGTTTATCCTCTTGAAGGTTCTTCTGAGGAGTCCACAGAGTTCCAAACAAGAGACACCCATTCCTAACTCCGGGGCAGAGGACTGACCCATCTAGCCTTTAAGCTAGTCGTGGTTCTTATGTCCATTTGCCATGAGTAGATTCACAGAAACCCAGGATGAAGAAAATCAGCTCATGGGATGGCCCCAGAAGCAGTGAATGGTTTTGGGTGGACACGTGACCTAAGCTGGCCCCGTCGTACTGGTAAGATGTTATTCCTCAGTTAATGGAGAGATCCCCTCTCTGCTGATAGTCTCGTTGGTTAGTTTTTTCCTTTAGGTTAGCACTTTGTAATACTCTGTTTAAGAAATATTTGCTTTCTGAAAAGTCATGAAGATTTTTCCTATGCTTTGTTCTAGAAGCTGTTTAGATTCATCGTGTTGAAAAACCCATTTATGGACTCCTGTATCCTCAAGGTATTATTTTTCCTTTTCCCCATTTGTCATTGATTTTTCTTTTCTGGAGACAGAGTCTCGCTCTGTCACCCAGGCTGGAGTGCAATGGTGCGATCTGTCACCCAGGGTGGAGTGCTTGGCTCACTGAAACTTCTGCCTCCTGGGTTCAAACAATTCCCCTGCCTCAGCCTCCCGAGTATCTGGGATCACAGGCACACATCACTACGCTTGGCTGATTTTTGTATTTTTAGTAGAGATGGCGTTTCAGTGTGTTAGCCAGGTTGGTCTTGAACTCCTGACCTCAAGTGATCCTACCTGCCTCAGCCTCCCAAATGCTGGGATTATCAGCATGAGCCACCACGCCTGGCCTTGTCATTGATTTTAACACAAACTTGTCCATCTTTGAAAGGGATGTTAGTTTCAGCCACCATGTGGGTCCACATTTCTGGCAGCAAGACCAGTCCAGTATATGCTTCTCCCGAGCCACTGGCTATTCACAGGGGGCAAGGACACAGGCCACCCAGCGAGTGGGCTATGTCAACCACACAGCAGTACAGCTGCCTTCCCTGTCAGCTCTAGATTTTCAGACAGGTAAAGGCACAATCCACCCCATCGACCCATATAAATTCTGCCATAAAGATTTAAAGTATAGCTGCGGTGTCCCACTTGGCATCATCCCTGCCTTCAACACCTGCAGTTGCCGCTCTGGTCCCAGGACCACCGCGCCACCTGGAATGGGAGAGAAGCCATGATGTGGAGAAGAGTAGTGCAGTTGTGCCAGTATCTCCTCCACCCCTTGCCTACGTGTCCTGCAAAGGAGGCATCTTTTGCAGCCCCCATGTTGATATAGGCACACACTCATGAGGTCATGAAGCTGGCCCTCCAAGCCATTATTAGCAGTTCAAACAAATTCTTTAACTGCTCCTTTCAATTCTCTGCCAAACCACAGCTCTAAGGATGATATGCAGCAATCTGTCCATTTGTGATGGTAAATACTGAGTGTCAACTTGATTGGATGGAAGGATACAAAGTATTGATCCTGGGTGTGTCTGTGAGGGTGTTGCCAAAGGAGATTGACATTTGAGCCAATGGGCTGGGAAAGGCAGACCCGCCCTTCATCTGGGTGGGCACCATCTAATCAGCTGCCAGCGTGGCTAGAATATAAGCAGACAGAAAAATGTGAGAACAGAGCCTGGCCTCGCCTCCCAGCCCACGTCTTTCTCCTGTACTGGATGCTTCCTGCCCTCCAACATCAAACTCCAAGTTCTTCAGTTTTGGAAATTGGACTGCCTCTCCTTGCTCCTAGCCTGCAGATGGCCTATTGTGGGATGTTGTGATCGTGTGAGTTAATACTTAATAAACTCATCTATATTTATCAGTTTCATTAGTTCTGTCCCTCTAGAGAACCCTGACTAATACACCTTTTGATGTGACACCTCTTTTTCATGATGGGACACTGTGAGCTGTGAAGTGTGTTCTCTGGCTTGAGGAAATGTGACTCCATGGACAAACTGTTGCGGCATCTTCTGCTCCAGTCCTTTTATGGTATCTTGAGCATTTGCGTTGATCTGTGGCTATGCAATGCCCAGTCCAGAGCCAGCGTCTCTTCCTGCAGGGCCCATTTGTGACCTCCTGGAGTGATGCGCAGGGGTGCGACATAGTCTACTGCCCAGCTATGCATGAGGCACTCTCCCCAGGGAGTCTGCTTCATAGACGTCTGCAGTCTCCGTCCATCTTATCTGAAGACAGGACAGTTGGCATCTTGTGCCTGAGAGGCTGCAGGGGGGACATATCCAGGTGCACTCCGTCATTGCACAGCTGCAGCCCCCACGTCCACTCATTCCATGGGCCCTGATGGCCACCACAAGTGAGTGCCTGCACCAGGATTTCCATTTGCTGGTTCCAATCGCTTTCTGAAGCTGGAAGGGGGTTCTTCTGACAGACATTGACATGTCCTTTAATGCACCCCCTGAAATTCCCATAGTGATTTCCACTGGGCCTTGCCCCATTCTTTAATAGTCCAGTTTCTGTTGCCCACCTCCCTGGCCACATAACCAGGTCGTTGGCCACTGCCCATAAGTCAGTAAATACCCAAGCACAGGGGCTCTTACTGTTGTTCAGTTCTTCCAGTACCACAGGGAAAATGGCATCCACTTCCGTCCACTGAGCTGATTTATTCTTACCTTCTTTAATCAGCTTTTTCATCAGTTGGTTATAGCTTCGCAGCCTCCCAAACAGGATGCTACCCATCCTCCTTGGAATTACTGTCCCTAAACCAAGCAGCTTATCCTGCGTCAATCCAGAGCTGCTCGTAGGACATCTCCCATGTGGCAGTGGGATCTGTGGCCCGAGGATCTAGTCGTCCCTCGGGTGGTCCTAAAATCAGCCATGCAGGAAAAGAGGCTGCTGTTTTGTGAATACAGTGAACACTTCCCAGGCATCCCCTTGTAGCATGCTCGCATGTTAACCATCTTCATTTTATTCTGGAACTCTTTTGGGAATTGCTCTCCTTATGAGAGTGTTGCTCTGATGTCATCCAAGACATCATGGGCATGTCAGTTTTCATGACTGTTTCCTGTCATTCAATCACAGAGGCAGTGTCAATGAATGCCCAATAGCAAGCCAGTTATTATCTCTCAAAGGGTCTATGTCATATTGGTGCATCTGGAAATATTCTGGTTCAAAATCTCAACGTTTGCCACTGGGTGGCACTCATGGGCTATAGCCAGGAGCTCCAGTCTGCATGCAGTGTGAGTTGGGGATAATTCCGGAATTATACCTGAGTGTGTCTCATTAGGGCTCAACAACATCGACAGAGCTACTGCTTTTTGCTCAGGTCACTGTTCAGATGGCCTCCTTCTGGTAGTCTCATGGATGGGAGCTACCTTGAAAATTTTACATCCTTGAAAATCCAAATGCCCCCATCATGCAGTGTTTCTTCCTTAGTTCCAGGTGTAGGCAATGATACCAATTAATTTTTAGTTGCCCACAGAGCGTCAAAGGTGGTTTCTGCCCATGTTATTCCTAAAAATTTCACCCTTTGGACAGGCCTTCTATTGCTGCTGGATTTATCAACCAGCCTCCGATAGTCACGTGTATCGGCATCCTCTTTAGGTCAGTTCCAGCTTGCTTTTCAGTTTCTGATATTATTGTGATATCCATTTATTATGTTTTATTACACTCAAGACCTGTATCAACTTGAAATCTCTTCTAACTAAATTATAACAGCAATCTGGTAAATTCAAACCCCGTGGCAGTACAGTAAATGTAAATTGAGATCCTTTCTACATGAAAGACAATGCAGTTGGCTCTTTTCTGAGATTTAGAACAAAGCACCCAAGACCAGTCACTGAGTACACTCTCCCTTTGCTTTCTGTAGTTTTTTGCATTATTAAAACCATGTCAAGAACTGCTGAAGCTATTGGTTGCTCCACTTTATTTAAGGTTTGAATTATCTGCTGACAGTGTCCATGATCCATCTACCTTTTCACAGGCCACATGAAGCTATTGAACAATCTCTTTATAACCATTCTAGCTTCTATTGTTAATTAAAGTGGTAATCTCTTTTTGTCTAGCTGGTGTTCTACATTCTTTCAAATTAATAACCTCTATGAGCTCTGGCAATTCTATGGATTCTCATTTAGTGTGTCCAATTTACTTTAACTGTAAATCTCCACTTGGACTTTACCAACAGGTTTGAAGCCACAGTGCACTGGATTTCTGTGTCAGGTGGTCCCAGAAAAATTAGTCTACCTTTTCAGCCATTTTACCCACACATGTGCATATGACTTTGGGTCTCCCATCAATTGTTGGGCCAGAAGATCCTACAGTTTTGTCAATTCTCAGCCTGAGTACTGCAAAATATTGATAAGAGAAGCACCAAAACCTGAAACAAATTGCTGAAAGAAAATGACAAAGACCTAAAATAAAATAGATGTACCATGTTCATGGATTAAAAATTTCAATATTGTTAAGATATGAATTCTTCCCAAATGGATCTATAGATTAATGCACTCACAATGAAAGTACTAGCAGGCTTTACAAATTGAAAATCTGACTCTAGATTTGTATAGAAAGGAAAGGATCTTGAAGAGTTCAAAACCATTTTTAAAAAAACAGCATTGGAGGAAATCTGCTGCCTGATTTCAAGACCTACTATAAAGTTACAGTAAATTTAGTGTAAGATTGGCATGATGACAGATATGTGGCCTAGTGGAATGGAATATACCATGATTCAGAAATTAACCACATATAAATGGTAAATTGATTTTTGATAAAAGCACTAAGGTAGTTTGATGGGGAAAGACAGCCTCTTCAACAAATTATCTTGAAACAACGGAAATAAGAATACATTAACTTGAATGTTTTTGTGTGTGGGGTGTGTGTGTTTGTGTGGTGGAATAACTTTTAATATTTTAGCAAGTATTGAATTGCTGCAGATTTTTCTTATCAGAATGTTCCTTTTGATACAACATTATGAACTATAGTGTATTAAAATACTCCATTTTAAGTGTAAAGTTTTATGAATTTTATTGAATGTATACAATTGTGTAATACTATGACAATCAAGATAGAACATTGAGTCATTCCCAAAAAATTCATTTATGTCCATTTGTAGCAAATTACCTCTACCCACTGTCTCAGGGAATTATTGATCTGCTTTTGGTCACTATAGATTATGTTTGCCTTTTCTCGAACTTTATGTAAGTGGAATCATACAGTATGGTTTCATTTGCTCAACAGGTTTTTGAGATTCATCCATATTGTTGGGTGCACAATTTCTTCCTTTTTTAATGTTGAATAGTATCTCCAGCATATGGATAAACCATACATTTTAATCTGCTTGCCTGTTGATTGGCATTTGAGTTGTTTCTATATTTTGGCTATTATGAATAAAGCTGTTATGAATATTTGTGTATGGATCTGTGTGTACAGAGATTTATTTCTGTTGGATAAATAAATAATGCATGCAATTTCTGAGTTACCTAGACATTGTATTTTGAGCTATATAAGAAACTTACAAACAACTTTTCATGGGCTGTACCATTTTACATCCTCACCAACAATATATGGGGGTTTTAGTTGCTTTGCATCCTAACCTAGATTTAGTAATGCCATTCTTTAGCTCTTCAAGTGAATGTGCCAAGTATTTTATTGTGGTTTTAATTTCCATTTCTCTAATAACTAACAATGTTGAGCATGTTTTCGTGGGTTTATTGGCCATCCATGTATGTTAGGAATTGTGAAGAATTTGAGATTTTACCTAATTATGGGCCACCAATTAAGTCTGCCACACTTTCATGGATATCGACAGAAGGCATGAGTCTCCTGTATTAGAGACAATGGAGTTTACTACTCATGACATGGAAGAAAGCATAAACTTCATGCTGGCATCATTTCCCCTTGCCTATTCCCATCAACCACATGGATGATGTTGAGTGGTTCAGGTGGATACCGCATCAGGTGAGTTTCCATTACTGCCAAGAAATTCTGAGCTCATAAAGGGCTGTAAGACAACCCGCCTAGGTGGCATAGCATACAAACCTGCCTCTTTCACGGTAACATTTCTGTTTATTTTTTTAATGGCTTCTTGCTTTAAGGTAGAATCATCTGATATTGATATAGCTGTACAAGATTTCTTTTGGTTAACTTTATGACACAAAGTATTAACTTTTACTTCTGCTTCCATCTTTTCTGTGTTCTTATATTTAAGGTATATCTTAGCCAACCTGATAATGTCAGCCTTTTAAACGGAATATTTAAATAGTTTAATGTAAATGCTAACATAATTTTGTTGACATCTTTTGCCTATTTAAAAAAAATTGTCCCTCTTTTATACTCCTACTTTTACTTTTATCTACTTTCAATTGAATTAACCTTTTTTTTTTGGTATTTCAATTTTTCCTTTATTAAGTTTTTATATATTCTTTATCATTTTCTGGCTATCCTACAAAAGACAACATGCATTATTCTCTTATTACAATCTATTGAGAATGATTATAACCACTAAGATAATGTTGGAACTTTAAAATAGTTTAATTTCATTTTATCTTTCTCAACTTCTGCAAAATTCTACATAAATCTTAAAGTATGTGTCCTTACTCTTATTGTTCATACAACTGACAATGGTTTATCTACTTAATAATTCAGTTACTCTATCAATTTTTATATTTTGGTGGTTCCATCTGGAATCACTATGGGGAATTCACATTTAAATAATATGGACATCATACATTTCTCTGTTTAGGACTTCTTTAATTTCTCCTACCAAAGTTTCACAGTTCTCAGTGCAGGTATCTTCCACACCTTTTATTAGATTTATTCTTCATTATTTTATTGATAATAATAGAAATATATTTAAAAATTTTTATTTTTTCTATTTGTTGTTGCTATTTTACAGAAAACCAGTTCATTTTTGTATAATCAATTATGTCCTGTGGCCTTACCAAATTTACTTACTAGATTTAATAGTTGAATAATAGATTCTTGAGTATTTTATATGTAGAAAATTGTGTTATTTGTGAATAAACAACATTTAAATTCTTTTTTTGGTCCAATCTCTGTGTTTTTTTTCCCTTGCCTTACGCATTTGCTGAAACCTTCAGCGCAATGTTAAATAGGAGCAGTAAAAGCAGATATCTTTGCCTTATTCCTGATCTTAGAGGAAAAACATTCAGTTTCTCAACATCATGCATGATGTCAGCTTTAAGTTTTTGTCAATGCTCTTTTTCTGGTTTGAGACAGTTTTCTTCAATTCTTCTGTTCCTACTTTCTGAAATATAATTTTGAATGGATATCGAATTTTTGTCAAAGTCTTTTTTCTTAATTTGTTGAGATGATCATATGACATTTCTCTTTTATTCTGTTGATTTGGTAATCACAATGATTACTTTTGAAGGTATTCGAATTGTGAATTCATGGAAGAAACCCTACTTGGTTATGATGAGATGCTCTGTTTTGTATTGCTGTATTTGTCTGCTGATATTGTTAGAGACTCTAGTGTCTATGCCTGTGCTAACGAAGGCTTGGTCTGAAGTCTCCTTCCCCTGTTGCGTCTTCTTTGTATTTTTATAGCAGGGTTTTTACTAGCTTCAACCACAAGTTGGAAAACAGCACCTCATTTATTTTCCTAAAGAGTTTCTGTAAGATTGGTGTTATTTCTCATTAAATTTTTGTTAGCAATTTCAACGAAGCTACATGGTCCTGGCATTTTCTCGGCAAGAAGGTTTTGTTTACAAATTTCACTTATTCAATAGATATGTGGCTTTTTAGGTTTTTCTATTGTACTTGTTTCAGTTTTGATTAGGTGAATTTTGAAAATATTTGGACTTCTTTTCAAAGTTTTTGAATTGTCATTGGGTATGGTGTTACACTCCAGTAGTCACAGCTACTCGGGAGGCTGATGCAAGAGGCTTGAGCCCAGGAGTTCAAGGCGGCGGTAAGCAATGATTGCACCACTGCAGCCTAGGTGATGGAGCGAGGCACTGTCTCTATTTTAAAAATAATAAATTGTTGAATTTATTGGCTAATTATAGGATGAAAATTATTTTGACTGCTCAACCTGTGTTGGGCTGAGAATTTCACAGTCAAGCATTTTTGGAAAACTCTTCTACTTTGCTTGGCCTACATCCCTCATGCTTCCTGGGAAAGGGAAAATGCTAATTTAATACTCTTCAGCCTTTGCAATGGATATTTGAGGAGAAGGATGCTTGTTCCTATCTATTAGAGCTCAGGAAATCACTAAGGAAAAGAGACGGGCCTCTTTGAATTCAGCACAGTGAAGTTGAGTCAACAGCACTCAACTTCATTGTTTCAAAACAACATGTCTCTTTAAAGCAAAGTTACATATTTTAGAATTATAATATGCTTTTTAAAAATAAAGTTAACTCTTCCATTTAGAATATGTACTCAATTTACACGTAATACAATAAATGACATGTTTAAGTTTCCCATTGTAATGTCTATTTCCTTTGTTCATTGTTTCTTTTTTTACTGTCCTCTTTTGGATAAGTTATGCATTTTTTAAATGTTCTGCTTCATTTTCCATATTGCTATTTTAGCTACATTTCTTGTGTTAGTGTGGTAGACAGAATAATCAACCCCTAATGATGTCCACATTTTAATCTCCAGAATCTGCTAATGTTACCCTACATGGCAAAAAGACTTTGCAGATGTGATTAAGACAAGGATCTTCAGTTAGGAAGATTATTCTGGTGAGTTCAATGTGATCACAGGGTCCTTAAAACATGGCAGAGGAAGGCAAGAGTCACAGAAGGAGATGGAATAGTGGAAACCCATATCAGTGTGGTGCGCCGGGAGCCAGGGTGCGTGGGCAGCCTCTCGATGCTGGAAAATGCAGACTCTTCTGAATTGACTTCAGATGAAGTTCAGCTCTTTTCACACTTTGATTTTAGCTCCATAAGACCCATTTTGGACTTTATGACCTCTAGAATTGTAAGATAATAGAATTTGTGACAGCAACAATAGGAAATTAATACAGTTAGTTTCAGGGGTTATTCTAGAAGTTGAAATATGCACCTTTAACATATTACAGTCTATCTTCAATTAATATTATACTATAAGATGAACTGTTGGGAAATGTCACATTTCTATAATTTCATTTACTCCCCTCCTGAACTTTTGCTTTTTTTTTTCTTGTCTTATGCTTTCTTAAAAAATTCTTTTACCTTTGCTCATATGTTCACTCTTACCTTTTCATGTCCTCTATTACTTCATTGAAGATTCAGGCCTCCAATTAATATCATTTTCTTTATGCTTGGAGATCTTCCTTTAGAATTTCTCTTAGTGCAGATCTGAAGGCTCCAAATGATCTCAGCTTCTCTGTGCCTGATAATGTCTTCAACTAGCATGCATTCTAAAGAATATTTTTGCTGGACGTAGAATTCTACGCTGACAGTGTTTTCAAGACCTTAAAAATGTTGTTCCACTGTTTTCTAGCCTTCATTGTGTACAAGGAAAAGTCAGATGCCATTTTTAATGTTATCCCAGTATTTCTTACATTATTCCAGTGTTATATAATTTTTCCTTTAACAGTTTGAATATGTTAGTCCACTACTTTCTGGCTTCATTGTTTCTGATGGTGTTAGGCATTAATCAGATTGAGCATTAGGTATGTGAGGAGCCATTTTTGCCTTTCTGTTTTCTCTTATTGCCTTGGGCTTTGGAAAGCTTGACTGTGATATGTTTAGGCATGGATCCCTTTGGATTTATTGTAAGTGAAATTCATTAAGCTTCTTCTATTTATAGATTAATGTTTTTCATCAAGTTTGGGATGTTTTCCACTATTATTTCTTCGAATACTTCTTATGCTTAATTTACTCCTCTCCTTCTGGGACTCCTAGTGGGTGTCGGTTGGTACACTTGATGGTGTCCCACAAGTCTCTGAACTCTGATTACTTTTAATTATTCTCTTGTCTTTCTGTTTCTTAATCTGAATAATCTCTATTGACCTATCTTCAAGTCTGCTGATTCTTTTTTCTATAGTTAAGCACTTCTAGTAAATTCTTTTGTTATTGTACTTTTTGTCCCCAAAATTTCTATTTGGGAATACACATATATATCTTTATATATAATATATATTATATATTATAATAATATGCTGTGTAGTTTCTATCTCTGTATTGGTATTTTCTGTTTGATATGCTTTCCTTGGATTCTTTAAACATGATTTTCCTCAGTTCTTTGAACATGTTTGCAATGGCTGAATTCATTTGTTTGTCCAATAAGTTTTAAACAAAACACTAACAAGGTCCCATTAAAAACAGTTTTAACTGACTGCTTTATTTTTCTGTGTGAGACATACTATCCTGCTTCTTTGTGTCTCATTGTTTTTCATTAATACACTGACATTTTAGATAATAGAATGTGACAACTCTGGAATAAGCCCACCCTTGGCTTATTGTAGGTGGTTTTGTTGCTGTTCATTTAATGACCTTCCTCAGATTATTCCGTAGAGTCTGTTTTCGCCACAGTTTATGGCCACTGAAGCCTCTGGGTATTTTTTAAATTCTAGTTTTTATTTTTAAGCCTGGCTTTCTCAGCGTCACCCTTGACTCACCTTAACTTATTTGTCAGCCAGCGTTCATTTAGATTTTCTTCAATGCCATCAGCAAGGAAGGCTTCTACCCCATCTTAAGGACATCTGTGCGTGTTTGGGGTCACTCCTTCAAATCTGTCTTAGGCTTTACTCTCTGCTTGTACAGGGCCTGAAAGTCAGCCCGAGGTGAGTGACTGGGCTCCTCCAGTCTTTCCTGGACATGTGTGCAGACATAGGCCTGTAAGCAGACTTCTGGATCCCCAGGAATACATAGAAGCTTTTCAAAGCCTCTGGATATCTTACACCTCCTATCTTTCTTTTAAAATTTTAGCTGAGTTCTTATTTGCCCCAGAAATAATGATATTGCAGCATTAGGCAACTGCAAAGATAAATATTGCTGCTGACTCTTCAGCAATGCCCTGAGGGTACCACTGAGCTCTCTGAGTCAGATCCAGTGGCCATGATGTGAACATGGCTTTCTCGGGGAACTGCAGATCATAGTGACAATGCTGTAGAGTTCAGGCTTCTTGGGAAGTTTCAGAGCTGGCCTTCCCCTTTTGGTGGCTGCAGGGCTGCTGGTTCCCAAGGCTGCCACAGCATGGTGGTGGGAAAGATGAGGTGCAAGGCCTCAAGTTAAAACGCCATAGTCCTTGTGGTTCTAACCAAGTTCCAGTCACTTGGTTTTTAGTAAACACCCTTCAGAATGTCATAAGCTTCAGCGAATTTGTGGAATTTTTAAAAAGTTGACTTTGATAATTGATAATTTTGCCAGTATTTTTGTTACTTTAAAGGAGGATTTTTTTTTTTTTTTTTTTTTTTTTTTGAGACTGAGTGTATGTCCCCCAGGCTGGAGTGCAGTGGCACAATCTCGGCTCACCGCAACCTCTACCTTCTGGGTTCAAGTGATTCTCCTGCCTCAGCCTCCCAAGTAGCTGGGATTATAGGCATTTGTCACCATGCCCAGATAATTTTTTGTATATTTTGTAAAGATAGGGGTTTCACCATGTTGGACAGTCTGGTCTCAGACTCCTGACCTCAAGTGATCTGCCCGCCTCACCTCCCAAAGTGCTGGGATTACAGGCATGAGCCACTGCACATGGCCTGGAGAATCAGATTTATAGAAACCCTCATGCCGCCATGTGGAAGTCCTGCCTCTGGTTTCGTTATTCATTGCTGTGTTTCTTGAACATTTATTTTCCTTAAATTGATGTTTTATCCCAAGTCAAGTCTCATTTGGTCAAATTTCTATTTCTAGTAATTTTTAAAAATGAATTCATGAGAGGTAAACTTTCCAACATCTCCTATATTCCAAGATAAACACTGAATATGAATTAAAACTTCAAAATAAGAATTATCGGCAACCAATAAATGTAAGAAAATATGTTTGACATCACGTGGTTTGAGAAACAACATTGGAGTACCATTTTTTCTTCAGGCCTGTCAGAGCAGCTGAAATTCAAAAATACTAATTAAATTTAATCATCACGGGTTGTAGGGAAATAGGCCAACTCAGCGCTTTGTAGTGTTAATTAGCATTTCATGGTTGGAGGATAATTTATTAGTCCATGTGAAAGGAACCTATCTTCTGACACTTTTCATCTATTTTTATGAATCTCTCCCCCAAAAATCATTGTTCTGATACAGACAGACTCTTGCTGCAGTGCCTTAGGAAACAATAGAAATACAAGAAACAACTTATAAATCTTTCAACAGGGGCCAGGCACAGATGTTCACACTTGGAATCCCAGCACTTTGTGAGACTGAGGCAGGTAGATCACCTTAGGTCAGGAGTTCGAGACCAGCCTGGCCAACATGGTACAACCCCATCTCTACTAAAAATACAAAAATTAGCCGGGCATGGTGGTATGCACATGTAATCCCAGCTACTCGGGAGGCTGAGGCAGGAGAATCACTTGAACCCGGGAGGCAGAGATGGCAGTCACCTGAGGTCACACCACTGCACTCCAGCCTGGGTGACAGAGTGAAGCTCTGTCTCAAAAAACAAAACAAACAAACAAAAAACAAAAAAACCTTTCAATAGGATATTGGTTAAATAAAACATATAAACTGCAGTCCACCCATATAGAGGAAACTGTGAAGTTATCAGAGAGAGGGAGAAAATAACAGATAGACACAGAGATAGGCACACAGAAATATAAAATCTAAAAGAATATGCAACAAAGTGTTTAGAACAGATAAGTAAAAATGAAAAACGGGTTTGGGTATTTATGGGAAATTGTCATAATATCTATAGCCTTCTGTGTAGTTCATATTTTTAAAAACAGCAAGTTTATTGATTCAGCTATCTTATTTCTTGGGAACAGAGTCACGTGGAAAGAAGTCTATAAATATACAAGAATAAGAAACGAGATACTGAAGTCCCTTCTTACTTTCCAATCTTCCTTCTCCTTCCCCATTACCCTTGTTGGATGTAAGTGATGTAAATAGATGGGACTTACATCACTCAGTTCTTTGCCTTTGCATTTATATCCATTGATTTTCACATGGGTATGTATTGAATATCTCTAACATGAATGAAGTTATCCTACATATGTTAAAACTTGTGTTACTGTTTTCACTCTCTTTTTTTCTTTCTCTCTCTCTCTTTCTTTCTTTCTTTTTCTTTCTAGTTGCAAGGGGGAGGAGCACTAGCATCTGCATGTCTGGTCTCTGTCACGGAAGGGTGGCGATGCTAATCACCTGATAACAGAGGAAATGGCTGACTTTGAAGGCAGCCAACAGCACCAGAAACCATTACTCTCATAATACATGTTAACATCTGGTTGAAAAAATATCCCTCCTCATTGTTCTTTTTCAAACTTTTGTCATTTTTTGCACCTTTTCTCTTTATGATTGACATTGGAATGTATGTGGCTTGTAAAATGCATACAGCTTGTAAAATTTTAGTTGGTCTGGGCTTCATTTTATGATGGGATTGCACTAAGTGAACTTTTGAATATTTCCAGGTTATCTGATTCTAGTCCCACGAGATATTCAGCCATATGGACCCCAGTGTTTTGATGGTTTAGACAAAGGAGGAGGCTTGCGTGGGGATGGGTTGCTTGTCTGGACCCATGGATGGTGAGGCCTGCCTTTGCAGATGTTGGTGGTTTGGCAACTTGAATCCCTTAGAAGATGCAGTTGGCCAAGCTAGCTCACTGGAGGCTGGGGCCAAAGGCCCAGGCTCATTAAGATCTGCTGTCTGACTGCATGTGCTCCCTGAGCTGGCTGCCAGCCAGACCCAGCTCATTAGGATCTTCACATTGTCTAGGCTGAGGTCTCCAGAGTTTACTTCCCTCTTCTTTCCATCTCAGAATCCAGATTCTCCAAGGGCCTTTCTTTGGCCAAACTCTATCCAAGTTTGATTAGCTCATTAGAAACTCTTTAATGAGGCAAGAGTTTCAAGCCTGTTAGCAGCAGAGTTAGTTTGAAGATAGAACCCCGGGGGAGTATGTTACTTTTGGGTTGCAAAAAACAAGCTCTGGGATTATTAGTAAACAGTTCAAAGTGATGACTGACTCACTCTGACAGGGCCAGAATAGAGACCAGATAGCGAAGGACAGCTTTAATTAATTTAAAAGGTAATAAAAAAATCATCTTAAAAATAAAAATTCTTGACTGACATTGGCTGACATAAGTGTCATTGATTACGTCGTTATACCGGTTAAAGCTGTATTGTATCAAGGTGGCTGAATACACACATTTTCTTTTCTCTCTCCTATACCAAATCTCAGTAAATAATATAAAAGATAGTTTCTGAATGTAATAAATTCATAATAATTTGGAAAATCAAGAAAGAATATCATCAGCAACAAGGTATTTTGAAGAATTCTTCAGAAAGGAAAAAACAATCAGTGGAGTAAGCAATATAGTACAAATACCCCAAATATATACAGGATATTGCTAAGAGCTGAGCATGGCTGGGCTGTATGAGCAGATGCAGGACACATAAAGAGACTCAGGGCATCCACCAGGTGATGTTCTTGGGAGCTACTTTTGGACCAGTCTAGATCAGCCAGCTCCTCCCCAGTTTTCTCATAGTGTATAGGAAGGTGCCTGTCTACAGGTTTAAAGAGTGATGCTTTGTGGGAACTGGAGGCAGAGAGAGGTATGTCCCCAGATGGGTGGCACAGACATCACAAGACAAGATTGTGACCCATCGCCTTTACCAAATAAACAATGAGACAGCTGTACATAGTGTATTCCAGAAAAGTAAATGTTTTCAAGGAAGACAGACAGATAAAAGTAATCATGGTGAAAACCAAGAAAGTACAATATATTTTAAGACTCATGACTTTTGATACAGAATGTAATACAATGTTTACATTTTTAAATAAAAGCTGGTTCTAAGATGCTGAAGGATGTTAATATGAGGGTGTTGGTCTAAGGGGAAGATCATGTTGATGTTCTGAGTTTCTTGAGGAATGGAGATTCTGACTCACTCCAGACATCAACACAAAGAATACATTTAACATGTATATTAAAAATGTAAGAGCAGCTACTGGAGAAATGGAAATAAATGTGTAATATACAAATACTGAGAATTTAAAACATGGAAAAAAAGCTCAATGATTTGTACAAAAATTAGTAAGAAAAGAGGTAAGAAAATGGTCAACACAAAATACAAGAAAATATATGAGTTATAAGTTTAAAAATATCAAAAAGCCCAACAAAGATAAATGTAGTAAATTAGCCTATTCAGAGGAAGTGGCTCCCAGAATGGTCAAACAAACAACTGCATGTTTTCTGATGCTTTATACATGAGATATATCCAAAACAAAATGACACAGAAAGTTCAAAAAGAAAGAATGGAAAATGATAAAACAGGAATTCTGTTCCTGGCAATGAAAAAGAAAAACTACTTTACACAAATCCTCTTGCTGAAATATGAAATATTAAAAAACATTTTTACATTGTTTAAAATAATTAGACAGTGACTAGGATATCAAGGATAGAGGACTGAGATAGAACTGTAGATGAAACCAAGATAGGTGAGAATAAAATGTGTTGGGGCTTTTTCCTTTGAGAAAATTGGCAACTGCTAAAGTTGCTACTGAGATGCTGAAAAGTAACTGGCATTCAAAGGTTTAAATTGGTACCTAGTAGAAGGACAAAATTGGCACCTAATAGAAGAGCATTTGAAGAGCAACATCCTAGAAGTAGCAGTAAACTAAAAGTAGATTAGCTTTTACAAGGTCTCACACTATCTCCCAGATTCAAATCTTATCAATTTCTGATTGAATTAGTGTGGTCAGAGATTGCTTGTCTGGCTGCTGACTAGAAGCAAGAGTAAATTCCCTCAGACATCATCCAGAGCCTGAAATTATCCACACATTTTAAGATATATAATATTTGGTATGTAATCAAAAGTAACCAGTCATACAGGAAAATGGCAAAAAACAAGGAGAAATAGTAGCCATTAGAAGCAGATCCACAGAATCCATCAGACATGTACTTCAAAGTAAGTATGATTAATATGTTCCGGGAGTTAAAAAATAAAATAACTGTAATTAAGAACTCAATGAATCAGTTTAACAACAGATTAGATGTAGCTGTAGAGAGAATTAATAAACTGGAATATGAATCAAAAGAAAATATCCACAAGTAAACATGAAGAGACAAAATAATTTTAAAATGCTGCAAAAGTAGAAAAGACACAGGGAACATAGCAATAAGGCTTAACGTATATAAGAGTGGAGTCCTTGAGTGCAGGAGTGAGGGAATGAGCTGGAAGCGATGTTTGAAAAAAAAAATAGGAGAGAGTTTTCCAAAATTGATGAAACCTCAAGTAAGACATTTATTACCAAAAAGTGATAGTTGGGCATGTCAGTTAAGATAATGAAAAAAAAATTTTTATGGAAAATCTAAAAGCAGCAACAGAAAAAAACCCATATTTTCTTATGAAAGACAGCTGTCTCTTTCAATGACATTCTATCTCAAGAAATGAGTAAAAGGGTAAATGTAACCCAAAGATTGTAGAAAGGAAGAAATGATGATGAGCATAAATTAATAAAACAAGAAATAAACACCCAATATAGAAGATCAACCAAGTTTAAATTTGTTCTTTGTAAAGGTTAATGAGAGTGATAAATACATGGCCAGGTGGATTAAGCAAAAAGAAAAAGCATCAATGACCAATGTTAGGAATGAAAGCGGACACCACACAGAGTCTACAGACATTAAAACAGTGCTGAGAGGATGTGGTGAGGAACATCACATCAACTGAAAATTTAGATGCAAAGGACAAATATTTCTACAGCAATGCAACCTTAACAAAGACAACAAAAAACGACATTAAAAAGCTGAATGATTACACAGAAATCAAAGACACTGAATTCAAAATTACAAATTTTGCATGTGTATTAATTCTGGACCCAAAAAACTCTGCTAGTGAGTTTCCCAAACTTTTAAGAAAGAAACATGACATGGGATTTCTGAGATTAGAAATAGAACACTAATGAATTCATTTTATAAGGCCAGTATTATCTTGATTTCTGAATCTGACAAAGACTTATAGAACTGCAGGCCCTCCTTTCTTGTGAATATAGATAGAAAATTTTTCAAACAAACAAACAAAAAATATCTTATGCTTTGGGAGGCTGATATGAAAGGATCATGTGAGCCTAGAAGTTTGAGATCAGTTTAGGCAATATAGGGAGATCCTGTCTCTCTCTCTAAAAAGAAAAAAAAAAGCTGGGCATGGTGGCACACATCTGTGGTCTCAGCTATTTGGCAGACTGAGGAGGGAGGATTGCTTGAGCCTGGGAGGTTGAGGCTGCAGTGAGCTATGACTGCAACACTGCATTCCAGCCTGGGTGACAAAACAAGACCCTGCCTCAAAAAAGAAAAAAAGAAGTGAAAAAACCTCTTAAATGTCTCACTGTATGTATCTGTATGTGTGTTCATATGCACACATATACATATAGACAAATATCATTTATTACAACTAACTTCTGTTTACATCAGAAATGCAAGGTTGTGAAATTTTTGTACATTAAATTATTAACAGAATGAGAAAGGAAATACATATGATCATCTCAATAGCTGCAGTAAAAGCATCTGGGGAAATTCTACATTCATTTTTTTAAGCACCTCTTAGCAAACTAGGAATAGGAGTTTCCCAAAACTTCTACTCTGAAATATTAAAAGTATTTTCCTAAAAATTGAAAACAAGTCAAGGATGCCACACCTTCTATTGCCACTTAAATGCAACGTTGGGTTGGAGCTTCCACATGCACTAAGTTAAATACTAACTAAAATGTAAATTAAAGGCCCAAGGATAGCAAAAATAGGACTCAGAAAATAATCAAAATGACCACTATTTGCAGACAATATGATTGTGTTCATAGGTCAGGAAAAAGTAATATATTTAAATATAATATTTTAACAGAAAATTGAATAAAACCAACATATAGGGCTCAATAAATTTTTAAAAACTAAGCACTCCATGTAAACTACCATGCAGACAAGAAAAAATTAATACTATCATCCAGTATTCCTCTAATCTTCCCTTTTTTGTCTCTAAAATTAGTCACTATCATAACTTTTAATGCTGAAGATTAATTTTGTCTGTTCTTGAATTTAATTAAGAGAAATCATATGGTGGGTATTCTCACACATCTGCCTTCCTCTGCCCATTATTATACTTATGATATTCATCTATTTGTTGCTTACAGCAATGGTTTGATTTTCATTGCTGTAAAGTATCCTGATGTATTATCAATAATACATAGAGAGTAAGATTGGCCAGGCTCAGTGGTTCACACCTGTAATCTCGGCACTTTGGGAGGCCAAGGCAGGAGGATCACCTCGGCCTCCCAAAGTGCTCCTTGATCTCAGGAGTTCGAAACCAGCCTGGCCAACACAGCCAAATCTTGTCTCTACTAAAAATACAAAAATTAGCTGGGCATGATGACACTTGCCCGTAGTCCCAGCTACTCAGCTGAGGCAGGAGAATCATCTAAACCTGGGAGGCAGAGGTTGTAGGGAGCTGAGATCATGCCACTGCACTCCAGCCCAGGCAGCAAAAACAACAAAAAAGAAAATGATAATAATAATACATAGAGAGTAAGATGTAAAGTCATTACACAAAATATAAATGTATTAAATTCTCCAGTAAAAGACAGAGACTATAAAGTTGGGATAAAATAAAAGGCAGCTATATAATGAGGTACAAGAAAAATAAGTAAAATAATAATGGACTGCTAAAAATAGCAATGTTAGAGCAACGAGATAGCAGCTAAATTTGCAGAAAAAGCGAGAGGAACTATTGATAGCTGACAAAAAATTAAGGGCAAAAGTTCTAAACAGGATAAAGAGTTAGACAATAATAATAGGTAAATTCATGCATATGATACAACAGCCATAAAATTCTATGCAGCAAAAATTGAGTTAAATACATAAAATTAAAGCTATTAGAGATGTCAGAATTGGAAAAATATGGCAGCAAAAATATAAGAAAGGACACTGATACTAAAAAGAAACCAGTCAACAAACTTGTCTAATAAATATTTTTATAGAAACCTTAGATCCTTTGAACAAATAATATAATGAGTTTATTTTGTTTGTTCATGGAATGTTTCAGAAATGACTTGGTCAAATCAAAATCTTAATAAATTACAAAAAAATAATGATTTTTAAAACAAGGATCTTTCCTTATCTGCAATCAAATTAAAAATACTTATTAGAAGGGGCCAAAGAATTCTAACTTTTGAAGATTAAGAATCATATTTCTACCTATGCCTTGGGCCAAAGGGGAAAACAGAAGAGGAATCATAAATTATCCAGAAAACAAAATAAGGAAACCTCACACCAGATCTATGAAACTCTGCAAAAACTGTACTCAGAGAATATTTTAAAACCTTAAATATCTTTATAATAAAAAAAAAAAAGGCTGGGCCCAGTGGCTCACAACTGTAATCCTAGCACTTTGGGAGGCTGAGGCAGGAGGATTGCTTGAGGCCAGGAAGTTGGAGGCTTCAGTGAGTTATGACTGCCCCATGGCAGTCTAGCCTGGGTGACAGAGTAAGACCATCTCAAATATATAATATATATATGTAAATTTAAAAATATATCTATACAAATTGAAAATATATACATAAATATATACAGATTTTTAAAAATAAATAAGTATATAAATATACATATAAATTAGAAAATAAAGATATAAAATTTGAAAACGAAACGTTTGTTTTAAGAAATTAGAAAAATTGGAGAAGCTGGAGTCCCAGTGCACTGCAGAGGGGCGGAGTCTTGCCTAATGGGCTGCTAGAGACCCCGAGTCCCAGCCCTGCCAGGTGCAGAGGCTCTTCCCCAGCACGGTGACCCCAGGTGCAGGCACCTTCACCAGCTGCCAGACTGGACTGACGGGGTGACATGAGGAGGGAGGTGCATGAGCCCATCCCCTCCTCTCTTCCACCAGAGACCCAGGAGCTTCTTGCAGCCAGAACCTGGAGCACCTGGGTCATGCTTACTGGGACCCCAGGTGCCACGTCTGACCCCTCCTACTCTCACTTCCCTGCACAGGAAGTCACAGCTGAAACAGCTGAAGTGCGGAGGAGCTGGTGGTCCTCTGTGTCCATCTCATTATTATCAGCATAGAACAGAGTCAGGAGCCCGGGGCACCCTGGGAGAGCAGGTCCTGACTGTGTGGCCTTGGGTGAGTCATGACGTCGCCTGGAAAAAGTGAGGTCAAGGTGCCCACCTGTCAGGGCTGCCAGGAGTGAAACGGGCTCATGTCTATAAGGAGCAGCAGGGCTGAGGTATGCAGTAAGCACTCAGAGCTTGCTCTGTGCGGGTGGGGCAGTCACCACTCTCCTGTCCTGGACAACCCTGGCCTCGTCTGCAGAGACATTGATACGGAGGGGACAGCTTTTCATTATAAACAGAGGGGCACAGGGAGCACCAGCCTCCCCTTGTCACTGGTCACACATTCCTCAGCTCCAGCAGCACCACCAGGCTTGTGGGCACAGTACTACGGTCAGACGCTGTGAGATGCAGAAATAAATCACACCAACTCCAGCGCTCGGGACCACATGGTTCTGTGGGAATGCAGAATGCAAGCGAAGACATGGAATTCAAAATGACAAGGGCAGTAAGAGGGGCCTGGCCGGGCTCCAGATGCCCGTGGTCCCCAGGCTGGGGCAGACTTGGAGAGGAGCGAGGTCCTTCCACAGCTTCCCTTCCAGGCATTCTGCAGACTATGGGGAATTTATTGCCTGTTTACATTAGGGGGCAATACAATCCGAATTGCAGATTGTATGACTCAATTGTCTGTGAGGGGGCTGTGTGGAAAACCAATCAGGGAATGGACAAACTGGAGCTCATCTGCAAACCACAACAGCTGCCCAACTGACAGGTACAAAACACCAAAGCCGAACAGGAAAGGTGGAGGGAGGAAGATTGAATGTGAAGAATGTCAGGAGGTGGTCCAGCTTGGAGGTGGTACAGGTTGGAGGCAGTGCAGATTGGAGGCAGTGCGGTACAGGCTGGAGGTGGTGCAGGTTGGAGGTGGTGCCGTTTGGAGGTGGGTTGTAGGCGGCGCAGGTTGGAGGCAGTGCAGGTTGGAGGCGGTGCAGGTTGACTTCTACATCAGAAGTCAAACAGGAAAATAGTTTTAGAAGTCACAAATATTTTGAAATTAACACACTTGTCAAAAGACATTAAAGAAGAAAGTCAGGAAATTTCACATTAAAGGAAAAGAAAACCTAAGAATTCAAATACATAGAATTCTGTTAAAGAAGTGCTATGAGAGAAGTAAATGGTTATGTCTCCCCAAATCCATATGTGGAAGTCCTAATCCCCAGTGTGATGGCACATGGAGATGGGCCTTGGGAGACAATGAGGGTTGGATTAGGTCACAGGGGTGGAGCCTTCGTGTTGAGATTAGTGGCTTTACAAGAAGAGGAAGAGAGATCCTCACCCCACTTCCCAGAGTGCATGCATTAAGGAAAGGCCTTTTGAGCACAGACTCAGATGGCAGCTGTCTGCAAGTTGGGAAGAAAGCCCTCAGGAGAAATCAAACATGCTGGACCTTGACCTTGAACTTCTCAGCTTCCAGAACTGTGAGAATACATTTCTGTTTTTTGAGCAATGTACCAAAATGGTAACATACCAGAATCAGGTGGAAATTATTCCAGGAATGCAAGATTAGTGTAACGTTCAATGCAATTAATAATACTTTAAAAGACTTAAAAAGTAAAGCCTATGATCATCTCAAAAAATGCAGAAAAGGAAATTAATGAAATCCAAAATTCATTTATAATTAACAACTCTCAGGACACTGTAAATAGAAGAAGACTTCCTCAATCTAAGAGACATCCAGATAACGTCACATTTCATGGTGAGCTCCTGAATGTTTCCTCCTCAACATCAGAAGCAAGAGTAGGGAGTCTTAGCTAACTGCTTCTAGCAAACATCATTCTAGATATCTTGCCCAGTGCGATGATGTAAGAAAAACAGAGGCATACAAATTGGAAAGTAGTAAAACAGTTCTTATTTGCAAACCACGTGATTATCTCCTCGAAAATTCTAAGGAATTTAGAGAAAAATTGATTGTAACTAATAGCGTAGAGTAACATCACAGGATACAGAGTCAATATACCAAATCTATTGATTTTTTTATATAGCAGTGATGAACAATTGGAAAATATGTGCAGTAGCATCATAAAATAGGGATAAATTTAATACAAAATGCACAAATTCTGTGCATTGAAAACTTCAAACGCTGCTGAGAAAATTTAAAGACTACCGAAATAAATAGAGATGGATCTTGTGTTCAGCAAACAGAAGACTCAATAGTATTAAAATGTCAATTTTCCTCCCAAATTACCAATAGATTAATTGGCTGCAGAGAAGAGGCCAGGCAGGTTAGGGAGTGGTGGGGCTCCCGGGCATCCTAAGAGCTGCACTCCCCACCCCCACTCTGTAAAAGGGGTTTGTCACCTGGAATGAGACATTAAGCCTTATGAGGGTTTTCAGTAGAAAAGGGACATTGTCTGACTTCAGGTTAGCAGGTTTCCCTGTTACTGACCCCAGCTGGAAGCCACTACAGGAATCCAGCGGAAAGATCATAGTGCTGGAACCAGGGCAGTCGCCGAAGGAGATCAAGTCAAGAGGCTGCTGTAGCTGACAGGTTTTGTTGACAGAATAGAATAGGGGCGAGGGCAAAAGCAAGGGTCGGAGGCGGCCCTGGAGACATTGGCCGGAGCCTCTGGAAGGACGGGGCTGTCACCAATGTGATGGCAGGAGCAGGTGTGTGGAAGGCTGTTGGCAGCGGTGAGGAGAATCATGGGCTCGATTTGGCCATGCCGGTCCTGTACATGCACGAGGAGACACTGAGTAGCCAGCTGAATCTATAGGAGTCTGCAGTCTGGGGGAGTGGTTCACTCTGAAGGTATAAATATGGGAAGTGTTGGAGCAGAATGAGATTATAAGGCCATGAGGTTACTTGATATCACCAAGGCAGACCGCAAAGAGGAAGCCACAGATGACTGAGTTCTGGGCGCTGCCACAAGCAGAAGTCAGAAAGAGGAGGGTCCAGAAAGGGATCTGAGGCAGAGAAGCCAGCGTGTGAAGTGCATTCGCTCATTCAGCCCGGCAGGTGTGGTCTGCAAGCACACGAAGAGTTAGAGTTGACAAGTCAGGACAGCACGCCCCACTAGAAGCAAACGAGTCATCATGGACTAGCAGCCTGTGTCAAAAGGATTCAGACCAATTTGAAGAGGTGCCCACTGGCTAAAAATTGAACTGTTCTAAAGCTGGCTAAAAATGGAAGTGTTTTAACATACATAAGAATAATAACTGCAGTGGACGGAAACACATCAAGTATGTTGAATCTATGAATTCACAGCAATACAAAAGTCTTAGTCACTGCTGGAGAATGCTAATGCAACATTTCAGTCTTGGAAATGGTACCCAGAGAGCAAGACTCAAGCATCCTGCTTTTCCTATCACTGAGGAACCAGAGAATCAATGAGGGTTGTTTATGTTCACAGAGGCATTGAGTTGAGAAGTAGGTACTCCAGTGAAGAGGGAATGATGGAAATAGCATCTTATCACCGTCTCGCACCAGTCAGAATGGCTATTATTAAAAGTCAAAAAATAATACATGCTGGCAAGGGTGTAGATAGAAGGGAACACTTATGCACTGTTCGTGGGACTGTAGATTAGTTCAGCCACTGTAAAACGCAGTTTGGAGATTTCTTGAAGAATTTAGAACTGTCATTCGACCCATCAATCCCATTACTGGGTATATATCCAAAAGAAAATAAGTCATTCTCCCAAAAAGACATATGCACTTATACATTTATCGCAGTGCTATTCACTGTAGCAAAGGCATGGGATTAACCTAGGTGCCCACCAATGGTGGATTGCATGAAGAAAGCATGGTACATGTACACCATTAAATATTATGCAGCCATAAAAGTGAATGAAATCATGTCCATTGCAGCAACATGGATGCAGCTAAAGGACATTATCCTAAGAGAATTATTAATGCACGAAGAGAAAACCAGCTACCGCATCTTCTTACTCATAAATGGGAGCTAAACAACGGGTACTCATGGACACAAAGACGGCAACAATAGACACGGAGGTCCACTGGCACAGGGGAGTGAGGGAGGAGAGAAAGGCCTGAAAAACCATCGGGTACGATGCTAGGTACCTGGGTGATGGGATCCATCATACCCCAAACTTCAGCATCATGCAGTATGCCCAGGTAACAAACCTGCACGTGAACCCCACAAATCTACAATAAAAGTTAAAATTATTTTTAAAAAAGAATTAGCATGTCATCATTTACAGGCCATGGTGACTTAATGAAAGTAGGCAATGATCATCTGACCAATAACACCATAAAAAGGGAACCAAAGAGCACCCTGCCACCCATAAAGTAACTGGCGATTAATAGTGGTAATAGCAAGTCCACTGTGGGTGGATCACCTAAGGTCAGGAGTTCGAGACCAGCCTAACCAACATGGTGAAACCCCATCTCCACTAAAAATACAAAAATTAGCCAGGCATGGTGGCTCGTACCTGTAATCCCAGCTACCCGGGAGGCTGAGACAGGGGAATCGCTTGAACCCAGGAGGCAGAGGTTGCAGTGACCCAAGATTGCGCCATTGTACTCTCCTGGGTGACAGAGTGAGACTCTGCCTCGAAAATTAAAATAAATAAAATAAAATAAAAATAAATAAATAAACAACAGCACTACCTTGAATCCAATTAAGACTCCAGATCTCACTATCAACTTACAGGAAATATGCCGGACAGAGGAATGTGGTGAATGACAATTGACAAACTTAAACCATGGGAAAATCTACATCACGAAGCTTCAGTTTCTTTCTCCTTTATTCGTTTTTAATTTTTAAGTTCCAGGGTACACATGCAGGACATGCAGCTTTGTTACACAGGTATCCATGTGCCATGGTGGTTTGCTGCACCTATCAACCCATCCCCTACGTATTAAGCCCAGCATGCATTAGCTATTTTTCCTAATGGTCTCCCTCCCCTACCCTACCGGTGAGACAGGCTCCAGTGTGTGTTATTTCCCTCCCTGTGTCCATGTGTTCTCATTGTTCAGCTCCCACTTGTAAGTGAAAACATGTGGTGTTTGGTTCTCTGTTCCTGTGTTAGTTTCCTGAGGATAATGGCTTCCAGCTCCATCCATGTCCCTGCAAAGGACATAATCTCATTCCTTTTTATGGCTGCATAGTTTTCCATGTGCTCTGATGATAGCTTCTTTTGCTATGCAGAAGTGCTAATTTCTGAATTCTCTATTCTATTCCACATTTTCTTTATCCAGTCTATCATTGATGTAAATTTGGGCTGTTCATTTTTTTCTAGTAAATTTGTTTAAGTTCCTTGTAGATTCTGGATATTAGACCTTTGTCAGATGAATAGATTGCAAAAATGTTCTCCCACTCTGTAGGTTGCCTGTTTGCTCAGTTGATAGTTTCTTTTGCTGTGCAGAAGCTCTTTAGATTAATTAGATCCCATTTGTCAATTTTTGCTTTTGTTGCAATTGCTCTTGGCAATTTCATCATGAAATTTTTGCCTGTGCCTATATCCTGAATGGTATTGCCTAGATTTTCTTCTAGGGTTTTCATAGTTTTGGATTTTACATTTAAGTCTTTAATCCATCTTGAGTTAATTTTTGTATAACGTGTAAATAAGGGGTCTAGTTCCAAAGCTCCAGTTCTCTGCATATGGCTAGGCAGCTCTCCCGGCACCATTTATTAAATGGGAATCCTTTCCCCATTGCTTGTTTTTGTCAGGTTTGTCGAAGATCTGATGGTTGCAGATGTGGTCTCATTTCTGAGTCCTCTTTTCCGTTCCATTAGCCTGCGTGTCTGTTTTGTACCAATACCATGCTGTTTGGTCACTGCGGCCTTGCAGTATAGTGTGAAGCCCAGTGATGTCTCCAGCTTTGCTCTTTTTGCTTAGGATCGACTTTGGCATACAAGTTCGTTTTTGGTTCCATGTGAATTTTAAATTCTATGAAGAATGTTAATGGTAGTTTAATGGGAATAGCATTGTATCTATAAATTACTTCAGGCAGTATGGCCACTTTCACGATATTGATTCTTCTTACCCATGAGCATGGAATATTTTCCATTTGTTTGTGACTGCTCTGATTTCCTTGAGCAGTGGTTTGTAGTTCTCTTTGAAGAGGACCTTCACTTCCTTGTTACCTCTACTCCTACGTATTTTATTCTCTTTGTAGCAGTTGTGACTGGGAGTCTGCTTGCCTGTTGCTGGTGTATAGGAATGCTAGTGACTTTTGCATATTGATTTCATATCCTTAGACTTTGCCAAAGTTGCTTATCAACAAAACTCCAGTTTCTTGAGGAAATACATTAAAGCAAGACACAGACACACACAGATGAAGAGAGGAGCGGGGGAGGAAAAGGGGGAGAGAGGAGGGAGAATGGAAGAAAGAATGAGGGAAGAAGTAAAGAAGAGAGGGAGGATGGGAGGAAGAGAGTGGGAGGAGTCAGCCCATATTAAAAGGGCTGTATGCCAGTCACAGAGTATGAACCATTTTGATACTGATTAAAACAAACTCTATTTTAAAAAAATCTATTACATTTAATTTATGAGAAAACGAACCTTTGAGCACTGACAAATATTGGATATTAAGAAATTACATTTCTTTAGACATTTTTAGGAGAAATTGTCTTGTTTAAAGCATGCTAAATATTTATAGATAAAACTCTATTTGTCTAATATTTGCTTCAAAATACTACAGAGACTGTGAGCTTAGGGTAGGGAGAATGCAAGATTGGCCTGGAGCCGGTTGCTGGGAAGCTGGGTGTGGCCGCTCGAGGTGATTACACTGTACTCTCCACTTCTGCACATGTTTAGATTTTCTGTCTTCATCATCTTCATGCTGCTAGGATATGTCTCAGAGTTGGTTTCTGCATCATTGCCCCCCCCCCCAAACTCTATTCCCAATGTGATTCTTTCTTTAATGCGGTAAAATTCCCTGCCACTATCTTTCTGAAAACATTTTTTTTTCCATTGTTGGTTTCTCTATTTCAAAGTTTGTTAACTTCACACTGAATTTTATGTATCTGTTCTTCATTTCCACTCACTTTACTCTAAGAAGTCTCCCTTCCTTTGTTCTCTATACTAACCAGGATGGACTCAGGACTTTTCCTATGTCAGGAATCCCTTTCTGCACCATGCTGTTTCCATTGTACAACTTCTCTAATACACTCTTTGGCTCTGAAATTCTCTTAGTTTATGAATTTTCTTTATATTTCACCCTATTGTTGTAGAACTCCTATCTTATAAAAAGTGATGGTCTAATTTCCTGTAATGCTAAGTGTACTTAACACAGTTATCTGTATTTTACACAATATGTATCCTGTTTGGTGCAGATGACCTGCTGGTATCCTTTAAAGCTCCCTTTTGTTGTGCTCACTGATGTCTTCGGCAGCTCATCCAGAGCCTGTCTGTGAGCTGGTACATCACGGGCCGACATACCCTCTGACACGAACAGAAAACCAGCAGCCTGCAGGCCGAGTCTGAGTCAAAGACGCATTTTATTTGGCCGCACAATATTAAAAATCAAATCTTCACCCCAATATGGCAGATTAGAGGCATTGCTAGCACACCTCTCCCGCTTGTAAAATGTTTTTCAAGAAGAGATGCTGTCACTGAACAGGAAAACTGCAGTTTTCTAGAGACCTTTGAAGGAAGCCGGAGGTTGCAGCCCACACTGTGAGTCAGGCGGGGCTGCGAGTACGAGTGTGAGCGGGGGTTTGCCTCTGTGATACCCAAAGGGGACCCCTTGGGGACCCCAAAAGTCCAGGAGGACACAAGGGAAGGCCGTAACCCCACGTGGGGAGGGTGCGGGGATGTAAAGTAGGAACGCTGTTGGGAAAGGCTCTCCTTCGCTCCCAGAGCCCATGCAGACCAAGGTCAAGGTCAGTCATTTCCTACTGGACAGCCAGGAAGTTCAGGAGCGGTAGCAGGTTGAAAGACACTCCTAATGGGGGCGGTGGGTTCACGACATAACCCCGAGTAGGTGAGTAAAAAGCAGGTTTTGAGTGCAGGGGCCGAGGTGCAGGAGCCTTGGATGCAGAAGCCCCGGGTGCAGGGGCTGCAGGTGCAGGAGCCTTGGGTGCCGGGGCCGCGGGTACGGGAGGCTTGGGTGCAGGGGCTGCGGATGCGGGAACTTGGGGTTCAGGGGCCCCGGGTGCCGGGGCTGCAGGTGCAGGGGCCGCAGGTGCGGAAGCTGGGAGTGCAGGAGTGTCGGGCGCAGGGCCCGCAGGGGCAGGGGCTGGACGCCCACCTTTGCAGCAGACACGAAGGGCGCGTGGCCTGAAGGCGGCATCGCTTCTCCACGGGGACAGCTGTGACTCCAGGCGGTGGACGGGCTGATTACCGGCTGACTGGAGCTCAGTGAAGGCCGTGGGAGTGGACCCGCCCCTCCGCGTGCGTGGGAACCGTGGGGCTGGCCACCGCCCGCCACTCCCGCTCCCTGAACAAACTCTTCTGCGCCGCAGAGACCGCAGCGCTCCCCCGAACAGCAAACCCGCGGCCTGAGGACCGCTCCGTGCCCCTGCACCCCCGGAGGCTGCAGCTTCCCCTGCACACGGAGAATCAGGGCGCAGACCCGCCCCACCCGGGCCCTCCTGCGGCCGCCCTGGAGCTTCACACCGGGACGGAATCTCCGGGGAGCGGCACGACCCCGCCCACTGCCTGAGAAGCCGGAGCCTCTCCCTGGGCCGCCTAAGGCAGCACAAATCCCACCGCTGCTCTTCTGCAGGCGTCACCTCCCGGCTGAAGGCCGATCAGAGCAGTCCAGGACAGTGTCTCCTGGTAGAGGAACCCTTCACCCAGGAAGGAGAAAACCGCTGTGCAAGCCCAGCTACCACCTCTGCCGGCCACTCTGGCCAACTAGGAGGCCGAGTCTGTCCACATGGGCAGCTCATTACGCCTATAACCAAGACTCAAGGCCATCTATAACCAAGGCATTTCAGAGTCTGCCGCATTCCTCTGCCACCCCCATTAGAGCTGCTGCTGCTGCTACCCGGCGCTGGGAAACTGAGGACAGACACATCACCGGGTTCCTTGCAGACATTCCCCAACACCAGGCAGGCATGTGGCAACTTCACTGGGCAGCAAGACCCAGAGGAGCAGCAACACTCACAGTGCTTGCCCCACAGGGACTCCCACTCTTAGGGGAAGGAGGATTGCACCCCATCAAGGGAACACCCTGTGGGACAAAAGATGGCAGGGTTTGAGCACCAGATCCGTGCACTGGTGGAAAGCTTACTCCAGCACAGACGCAGCTGAAGTCCTGGGCTTAGCAGGGAGTCTTCAGCTCTATCCCATCAGTCAGACAGCCCCAGCACACATGATGGTCTTGGAGAAGAGGAGGAGTTTGTCCCTTTGTTGACCACTGTAGGCACAGGTGGGTTTCTCCTACAGGAGCTTGGCACAAGTACGTCTATAGACAGCCTTTCTGGGACACATTAGGGTGACCGCAGCCCCACAAGAGGAGCTCCCTCCTGGTTCAGGTCTGCACAAGAGACAGAGCCACATTTCCTCTCTATTTGGAACATCAACAATCCTACAGATGGAAAGAGGTGCCTGTCTTATTTGGATAGCAAAGCACTGGACACGAGCAGGCCTGAGAGGTGGATGATCTTCCTGCTGACCTGGCAGGAGAGCTGAGGTGGCAGCAACCCTTCACTCATATAAGACCTCAGTGTGACTCACTGAGAGCTCCTCCAGCCACTTCTGTCAAGCCCGGGACTTCATTTACCCACCTGCTTCAACCACACCCAGTTCCTACCCGGGGGCGCCTCCTCTACTGGCCTGAAGCCTGAACCATTAAACCAGTAAACAAAATACTAGCAGAAAATAAATAAATAAAAAGTGCCTGAGATGAAGGAATGAGCTAAGCTTTAAGAGACCTCTACCATTCAACCCCATAGGAGATAGTGAACTCCCTCACACACTGAGCACATTGCTACGACAACCAGCATATGAGAAAAGCATCATACAAAAACTCTCTATTACCAAGGAACTCTCTTACAGAGTTTTCACCCCTCAGAGTACCAAGAACTGAATCAGGCTACTATTAATTATAAGCATTAAAGTCTCATCCTTAAGGGGGAAAGGAGAAATTTAAAAACAAACAAAAGAAATACAGTCAAATCAAACATAAATTTAAGAATAATTAGAAGAAATAGTCTACCCAAATGGGAAGAAACCAGAAAAATAAGTGGTAATATAACAAAACAGGTGCTATAGTACCTCCAAAAGATCACACTAGCTCTCCAGCAATGTACTCAAACCAAGATGAAATCTTAGAAATGCCAGAGAAGAAATTCAGAAGGTTGATTATTAAGCTACTCAAAATGATATCAGAGAGAGGCAAAAACCATCATAAAGAAATTTAAAAAGCAGTTCAGGGTATGAATAAACATTTTCTAGCGAGATAGATATCATCAAGAAAATCCAATCAGAATTTCTGGAAATGAAAGACATACTGAGGGAATTATAAAATACAGTGGAAAGCTTTAAAAATAGACTAGAACAAATAGAAGAAGGAATTTCAGAGCTCAAAGACAAGGCTTTTGGATTAACCCAGTCAGACAAAGGGAAAAATATCAAAAGAAATTAACGAAGTCTCCAAGAAATATGGGATTATGTAAAATGGCCAAACCCAAGAATAATTGGTGATCCTGAGGAATAAGATAAAATAATAAGTCTGGTAAACTTATTTGAGGGAATAATTGAAAAAAACTTTCTTGGCTTAGCAAGAGATGTTGATATCCAAATTCAAGAAGCTCAAAGAACTCCTGGGAAATTAATTGCAAAAAAGATCTTCACCAAGGTATATATTCATCAGGCTACATAAAGTCAACATGATGGAAAGAATTCTAAGAGCAGTAAGACGAAGCCAGCAGACAACCTACAAAGGAAAACCTGTCAGACTAACAGCAGACTTCTCAGCAGAAACCTTACAAGCCAGAAGGGATTGGGGTTTTATCTTCAACCTCCTTAAACAGAACAACTGTCAGCCAATAATTTTGTATTCCATAAAATTAAGTTTCATAAATGAAGGAGAAATGAAGTCATTTTCAGACAAACAAAAGATGACGGAATTTGTCTCTACCAAACCAGCACTACAAGAAATGCTAAAAGGAGTTCTAAATCTTAAAACAAAAGGCTTATATACACCAAAACAGAACCTCTTGAAAGCTTAAAATTCACATGGCCTATAAAACAATAAAACACACACAAACACACACACACACACACACACACACACACACACCTATGTAGGTAATAATTAACATGATGAGGAGAACAGTACCTCATATCTCAATATTAACACTGAATGTAAGTTGTCTAAACTCTCAACTTAAAAGATAAAGAATGGCAGAATGGATAACAAATCACAATCCAAATATCTTCTGTCTTTAAGAGACTCACCTAACAACAGAAGGACTCAAACAAACTCGAGATAAAAGGGTGAAAAAAAGGTATTCCACACAAATTGAAACCAAAAGTTATACACACACACACACACACACACACACACACACACACACACACACATATATATATATTTTTTTGAGAAAGAACCTCACTCTGTTATCCAGGCCGGAGTGCAGTAGCGAGATCTTGACTCACTGCAACCTCCACCTCCCAGGCTCAAGAAATCTTCCCGCCTCAGCCTCCTGGTTAGCTGGGACCACAGACACATGCCACCACACCCAGCTAATTTTTTTTTTTTGGTAGACATGGGGTTTCACTATGTTGCCCATGCTGGTTTTGACCTCCTGAGCACAAGCAATCCACCCACCTTGGCCTCCCAAACTGCTGGGATTATGGGCATGAGCAACCATGCCCAGCCAAGTCTCAATAAATTTTTTAAAAATCAGAATAATATCAAATATCTTCTCAGGCAACAGTGGAATAAAACTAGAAATTAACTCCAAAAGAAACCCTCAAAACTATACAAATATATGGACATTAAGTAATCTGCTCTTGCATGATATCTGAATTAACAATGATATCAAGATAAAATTTTAAAACTTTTTGAATTAAATGATAATAATCAGACAAGTTATCAAAACCTCTGGGATACAACAAAAGCAATGCTAAAAGGAAAGTTTATAGCACTAACCGCCCACATCAAAAAGTCTGAAAGAGCAGAAATTGACAACCTAATGTCACACCTCAAGGAACTGGGGAAACAAGAACAAACAAAACCTAAAGCTAGAAGAAGAAAAGAAATAACAAAAGATCAGAGTGGAGCTAAATGAAATTCAAACAAAAAAATACAAAAAAAGCAATGAAACAGAAAGCTTTTTCTTTGAAACAATAAACAAAATTGATAGACCATTAGCTAGATTAATGAATAAGTGAGAATATCCAAATAAGCTCAATTAGAAATGAAACTAGAGACACTACAACTGACACAACCGAAATTCCAAAGACCATTTGAGATTACTATGAAGATCTTTGTGTGCATAAATAAGAAAATCCAGAGGGAATGGACAAATTCCTGGAAACATACAGTCCTCCTAGATTAAATAAGGAAGGAATAGAAACCTTAAACAGACTGAAAACAAGCAGTAAGATTGAATCAGTAATTTAAAAATTTGACAACCATAAAAAGCCCAGGACCAGATGGGTTCATGGCTTTCTTCCAGACATTCTAAGAAGAATTGGTATCAATACTCCTGAAATTATTACAAAAGATTGACAAAGAAGGAATCCTGCCTAAGTCATTACATGAAGCCACTATCACCCTGATGCCCAAACCAGGAAAGGACATAACTACAAAAAAAGGAAACTACAAACCCTGAAGAACATAAATACAAAAATCCTCAACAAAATATTAGCTAACTGGATCCAACAGCACATCAAAAAAATAGTAACTCATCATGATCAACTGGGTTTCATCCCTGGGATACATGGGCACTTTAACATATGTAAGTCAATAAATGTGATACATCACATAAACAGAATTAAAAACAAAAACTATATGATCCTCTCAATAGATGTGAAAAAAGCGTTTGGCAAAATCCATCACCCCTTTATGATAAAAACTCTTAACAAACTAGGTGTAGAAGGGACCTACGTCAAAATAATGAAAACCATACATGACAAACCCACAATTGACATCACACCGAATGGGGAAAAGTTGAAAGCATCTCCCCACCTGAGAAAAGGAACAAGGATGCCCCCTTTCACCACTCCTATTCAACATGGTTCCGGAAGTACTAGCCAGAGCTATCAGACAAGATAAAAAAACAAAGGGAATTCAAAGTGGAAAAGCAGAAGTCAAACTATCACTGTTTGCAGATGATATGATTGTATATCTAGAAAGTGTGAGGTTTGTTTCTGAGGATAAAATGAAGAAACTGAGGCCAGCACCAAAATAATCCAATGCAAGGGAATTTATTCAGGCTCCCGGGTGAGGTTCTGCTGTCCAGACAGGAGGGGCTGGAGAAGTTGCACAGACTCCTCTCAGACAGGGGGTTTTATAGGGAGTGAGTCTATTTTTAGACAGGGAGTGTTTATAGTGAGTCTATTTTTAGACAGGGGGTTTTTACAGGGAGTGAAACAGCTTGATTGGTTGTGGGAGAGCAAGACTGCTATTGAGTAAGTTACAAGCCTTGACCGAGGACTTGGCTTGTTATTGGTTGGAATTACTTGCCTGCTATTGGTTGTTAAAGCTCGGCTGCTATTGGTTGCTAAGACTTGACTGCTATTGGTTGTTAGGGCTTAGCTGCTATTGGTTATTAAGAAGCTATGGTTGCAGCACCTAATGTTTGCATACTGGGCTCTTTAAGAGAAAACCAGGCTGTGCAAGCAAGGGAGAAGGGAACATGCCCGAGCATGTCTGAGCTTGCTCGGGGCATGTCTGAGCTTGCTCGGGGCATGTCTGAGCTTGCTCGGGGCTTGTAAAAGGGAAAAAAGGAGTGGGGCAGGGAGGGGTGCGTCTGAGCTTCCAGCAAGGCAACCGGCCTTACAGAAAGTCCTAAAGACTTCTCCAAAAGACTTGTTGATTTGATGAACAAATTCAGTAAAGTCTCAGGTCACAAAATGTACACAAATAAACAGCATTGCTATACCCTAATTGTGATCAAGCTGAGAATCAAATAAAGAATACAATCCCTTTTACAATAGCTGCCAAAAAATTAAAATACATTGAAATGTCCTAACGAAGGAGGTGAAAAACTTCTACAAGAAGAATTACAATGCACTGCTGAAAGAAATCATAGATCACACAAACAAATGGAAATGTATCCCATGCTCATGGACTGGAAGAATGAGCATTGTGAAAATGATCATACTGCTCAAAGCAATCCACAGATTCAATGCAATTCTCATCAAAATAGCATCATCATTCTTTAGAGAATTAGAAAAACACAATCCTAAAATTCATATGGAACCAGAAGAGAGCCTGAATAGCCAAAGGAATTATAAGCAAAAAGAACAAATCTGGACGCATCACATTAATTGACTTCAAATTACACTACAAGGCTATAATTACTAAAACAGCATGGTACTGGTATAAACGTAGGTAAGTAGGTACATATACCAATTTAAAAGAATAGAGAAGCCAGAAATAAAGCCAAATACGTACAGAAAACTGATCCTCAACAAAGCACCCAAAAACATAAATTAGGGAATGGGCACCCTACTTAATAAATGGAGCTGGGAAAACTAGCAAGCCATATGTAGAAAAATGAAACTGGATCCCTATCTATCTCTCACCTTACACAAAAATCAACTCAAGGTGGAACAAAGACTTTCTAAAGGGCCTGAAATCATAAAAATTCCAGAAGACAATGTTGGAAAAGCTTTCCAGACATTGTCCTAGGCAAAGAATTCATGACTAAGACCCTAAAAGCAAATGCAATAAAAACAAAAGTAAATAAATGAGTCCTAATTAAACTATAAAACTTCTACACAGCAACTATGTTCCTTCCCAATTAATACTTTGCTTCTAGAATAACAACTATTCTGATCTCTAGTTGCACCAACTAGTTTAGTCTGCCTTTAAACAGCCTAAAAATGGAAACATGACATGTACTGTTTTGTCCGTCTTATTTGGCCCAACATAGTGTCTTTGGAAGTAACCCATACTGTTGCATGTAGCAGTCATTTATTCCTTTCCACAGCTGTGTAGTATTCCATTGCATAAATATACCACAGGTTTTGTACTCCTTGTGTTGCTGATGGACATTTGAGCTGTTCTGATTTTTGGAAGAACTGCGATAAACAATCTTTTGCATATATTTTGAGGGTCATATGCAATTATTTCTATTGCAAATAAACCTGTAAAATAAGTGGATCACTGATTCATATCTTTAGCTCTGGAAGATAATTTCAAATATGAAGACTTCATAATTTTTGCATAGAAAATCTCTAAAAATAATAATTTTAAAAAACCCTAGAAAAATAAGTCATTTAACAGAATCTCAGGATAGAAAAACAGCATGCAAAGTCAGTAACATTTCTACATACTAGCTGTAAGGCCGGCTGCCTTGCTGGGAGCTCGGACGCACCCCTCCCCGCCCCCCCAGCCCGCTCCTTTTTTCCCTTTTACAAGCCCCGAGCAAGCTCTGACATGCTTGGGCATGTTCCCTTCTTCCTTGCTCGCACGGTCTGGTCTTCTCTTAAAGAGCCCAGTATGCAAACAAGGTGCTGCAATCATAGCTTTTAACAACCAATAGCAGCCGAGTTTTAACAACCAATAGCAGCTGAGTTTTAACAACCAATAGCAGTCAAGCTTTAACAACCAATAGCAGGCAAATAATTCCAACCAATAACAAGCCAAGTCCTAGGTCAAGGCTTGTAACTTACTCAATAGCAGTCTTGCTCTCCCACAACCAATTGAGCTGTT